>CAJDSM010061967.1:679-14772 GCA_903981925.1 Ostrea lurida | reverse complement strand
ATCTTACTATGAACATTATTACCGGTTGCATTTAAAAACACGCCCAATATCCACTGTTTTTAAGAATGCTGTGCATGCAGAGTCCTCTCCAATCAAATGACAAGAATTTGCACCCCTATAAGTAGCGCGCCATTTGGGAATCAATAACACATACAGGGCTACCCGGAATAAAGGAGAAAATGGAGTAATTGGTGGTGTGAAGAAGAAAGATCTCGATTTTGTAATAAGGAGACCTAAATTTCCTGCCTAGATTCTGGATATTATCCGGTATGACAAAAAAAATATCCAAAAAAGCCCATAACCGATTCGAAACTTCGGATATTAGAATATATGCTAGGCCTGTGCCTAAAGTTTACTATGAAAGGTAAGCCATATTGGTCCGAACCTAGCAGTTGGTACATTAAGTCGTCATATATACCTAATCAAGAGTGTTATTAATCAAGAGACAGCTGCAGGGAAGTTGGTGTTATTTATGCAAATTTAGAATAATAAGTCGGTTGATTTAGTTGAACTTTCACCAAAAAAAAATCAGCGGAAAGTAGATATTACTTACACGAACTAGGTCTTCCATACACCTATATTACGGCAGTCAACATAATTCAATTTAATTCAAGGAGGAAAATGTGATATTACCTTTTTTTCAAAATTTTACGATGCCGGTCATAGACTACCGATCCATTAAGGTTATTCATCTTCAGAATATCGAATAACTGTAATCGGTTTGTGATCTGATTCAAATCTTTATTTATTGAATACCCTAAATCTACCAGCTCGGTAAAGAATTTGCTCCGCTTGTCTCCGCGGGTCTTTCGTAATTAGTTACAATTAAGTAAGCCAGGAAGTAAATGGCCTAGTATGTGCTTTAAAAATTTATAAATGCTTTTCTACTTTCTAACGGCATTTTCCAAATACCTGACAAAATTTTATTTGCAATGGTAATATGCCTACATGTAGCGGTTTAACAGAATCAACCACCGCAATGTCGACGCTGGTTGGCTCCAAAAGTCTTTATTGTTATTTAGTGTCTCTGAGTCAATGAGGTCAAGAAATGAATGCCTTCCAATATATTTTAAATTAAGACCTTCGCAGTTACAACTGAAAGAGAAAGACATATATTATTACAGAACACACGATATCGTCCTATTATAAATGAGTTTATGCACAGACAGACGCAATGCTAATATTCATGCATTCCTTTCAAATAAGAAATTTCATTTCACGATCTATGTGATTTCAGCGACTGCCTTATATGCATAAAGTGATATTGTTTCAAAACCCCTTGAAAATATTAAAGCTGACTAATTGGTAATTTTATCCTTAAACCAATATACCCATAAACAAGTATTTGTTTCATCTTACCCGCCCAACTATATTTCGTTTCAGATCAGCCATATTTCTCAAATGCACCGGTATATACAGCCCAAAAGTGTATTTGTTCCACACCCTGATGTGATTGAGTGTTTGTGAGATAGGTGTCTGTAAAATGCTGATTCGACCAAAGGTACAACACAGCCGTCCGATAGTAATGAAGTATAGCGAGGATATTGAGGATTACAGACAAATGAAATCACGCTTTTGAAACATTCATTTCAGTTCCAATAATCATATATACTACCACAGGATAATAGGTAGTTCTGAACAAGAGGTTGTTTATATCAAATTAGAAATATTATTGAAAAATTTAGAATACAATATATGTAAAATTTAGATGATGAAAATGCGCAAAAAAAGAAGCTTCTGCCATTAGGTTGGCCATGGACCTGTATTTTACAAACATAGCATGTCCCTGCTAACATGGTTAAAAAATCGCGCCGGAATCTGCTTTAGCCATTACATCACTTAATTCAGAATGAAATAAAAAGGCCCCAAAAAACATTAAATATTCTTGTATCACAATCAGTCTCTGCAAAAATCCTGGACTGCCACATGAAGCAACACATAGCAATGCTCCCGCCAAAAATAAACGTATTAAAAATGGCCAGAATACGAATAAGCTCGTTTATACCGTGGACCCGAGACCGTGATGCCACAATAGCCAAATAATTGGTTAGACCTTTCTTTATTCTAATATAATCCAAGAAACATATAATAATCAAACCCTCGCAGTTTGTATCTCCGACAGAACACCGTCCGCTCCACCTTATTACAGACTGCCACACGTGCCACTGCCAATGAAGTAGTTTTCAATCAGGGTCAAGAAACCAATATGACTCGTTCCATAAGTGGAAATTATTTTTCCTTATTGAAGTGGTCCGGGCATACCGGCCTAAATGTTTTGCACGGCTAGGTATGTAACAGAAGCAGGGAATCTGATCAGGCATGGTGGTTAAAAAAATTATTTCGACAGCAAGAAACAATCTGAATTATGGTATATTTTTATTAAGTTATATTCGCAAGAATCCTACTCGAATTGACAAGGATTAGCATGGAAAAATGTACATAATATTATGTATACATACAATGCTCTATGGGGAAGTAGTACATCTAGGTGAAAAAATGAAGAGAAAATAACGAATATATATTAAACAAAGATAAATTGAAATCATCTACAAAATTCTGGTTTTGGGTTTTCTTGTTTAGGCCCAGGATATCCAGTCAAACAATAAATTTATTCTACAAATATAAATCAAGTGCCGAATGCTTTATGCAGGTTAACCGACTATTTTTTTCATTGGCAAACAGCAGAGATTGCTTGTTGCCAACGTGGATCAGGAAATGACCTTATTAGATTGCACCCTGATCAAGTCAAACCGTCGAGCGACAGAGTCCAAGAAAATAGGGTCGGAGTCAGGAAGAGAGAAGTACCCGATGATCCAACCATTATTGATGGCGGTGAAAGGTCAAAAAGAAAGGTGCTGTCCAGTATGAAGGAGAGGAGAAAGACATACGTACTTTACAGGTGGTCTGCTTCAATAATCAGTCCATAGGCAACAGGATGATGTTAGGAGAAGCACAGCATGACGCGAGAATAATGAGAGGGGAAACACAAGGGCCGATACGACGATTATCCAAAGAACGCCTTACTCTATGATGTTTATAAAGCTCCTGCATAAGAGAGGCAGGAAGTCAAATCATCGCAGAGTGTAGGAATAAGCGTTTTGTCAGACTTAGAAACTCAATATTGTCCCCCGAAATTTCGAATTTTTGTAGACCAGAGGTTCAAGAGAGAGTTTCGGAACCCAGAATGACCAGGCAGGCGCGAGAGAGAGAGAGAAACAAACAAGATGTCGCAAGACAGAAATTACTGGGTCTGCTAGTATTAATAGTGTCAATCCAGACGTAGCATCGAAAGAATCCGGCGAACGTACGATACCATAAATCGGGTATGTGGAGCTTCACCCCACGCATGCCTTCTGACTGTACGTTTCCGTCTTCTTAACAAAGACATGCACCGCTGATCCAATCGAAGTGGGAAATGGACAGGGAAATTTGGCGCCTTAAACATCGAGATTGGTACCCCAGAAATGACATGCATTGAATAAACATATACTATGAGGTCTGATCTAATAGGTTTCATAAAGGTCATCACTCCATTACATGGTAGAATTATTAAACGAAGAGATTATGGATCCAATAGCATCGCAGCTTTGCATCTCATTCTCTCACAAGAAAATAGTGTGCAATGGATTATTAAGTGTATAAATGGTCAGGGTTTCCAACCGAATCCAACAAGAGAAAATCAGACTATGGGTGCGGAGAACCCTGGGGTGATATTTTGGGTGGTTTACTCTTATCAATTATTGACCTCAATTTGGTATATAAATCTATATTTGGTGTTTGCCCAAATAACATGTAAACACCAATGCAGTAAGGTTTGTGGATCTGGCAAATGTAGAATGTATGTGCCATTACTTCAGTATTATGTTGAGTCGGTTGCCAACTTAAAACACGCATCGTTGTATTCGGGCTGTCCATGTTACAGGGTTTTTCCCGAAGTATCCAAACTCCACTCTCGCGAAGCCCAACTAGGACATTAGTTGTGTGAGTACCCAGTTGCTACTGTGGACCCGTAATGACTGGACATGCCCAATACTAAAATTGTCTCTAGCAGGAATAAGCACTTAATATATAGTCAGCGGTGCAATTGAGAATAATTTGATTTGCCGCAAAATAAAGATCAATACCCATCGTGACCAAGCTCTATGGAGATGATGTCTGGTCGTTCAACCACCGCGCCTAAGCAATTATTTTGTTTATTTTGGGTATAGCTAACAAGGACCCGTTAAAATCATTCACAAATATGGGAATAGTGTTATGACTACTGTGGATAACTTACTTCTAGGAACAGACTAATTATGACATTAGTATGGGGACACGATATAACCGAGTCTGTAGTTGCATAGACAGTAGCTACTGCGATTTGATGATAAACTTGTGTACAGGTACAACCATTAAAGGGAAATACTAAATTATCTTATGTTCTTATATCCGTCTAAATCTCTTACAGAAGGGAGAAGAAAAACTTTACTAAATATATAATCCAAAAAATGATTATCATATCCATTAATTGGCTAAGTAGGGCAGTCCTAATATATAGGTATTATGGGATTTGATTAATGCCGTCCTCTGAAAGTGCAGTTTAATTTTTCTCCAGAAGACAATAGAAAGGCAGGATCTCGATGAACTGACATTTACCTGGTGATATTGAAAGTTAGTAATATTACTCCTCCTAATTTTTTGTTATACCTGTAATTTCTCTCTTTAATGTATTCTTCTCTCAATAACTATAGCCGCCATACATCTTAGCCCTTGATGTCTGATCCGCCTAAGACTTCAGCCCTCTTCCTTCTCTTTTATTTCAAGTCTTCGTTGAACTACAGCCAGCTGCCGTTGGTAGCCGCCCACCCTGTTGAAGTGTCGTCAGCTATTGACAGTCATCCGAATCTTTCTACTTTTTAATCCTAATTCTTATTTCTCCTAATGTGCATCCGTCTATAAATCTACTTTCTCGCCGCCCTCTCGTCTAATAGGACCATACGTTGCCTCTTTGATTATCTCCCCTCTCAGTGAAGTCCGCTTCTCTTTCATGCTTCTCCTGTCTATTTTTTCACCAAATGCAATGTATCCTGTAACTAGTACTGCCTTATATGACTCGACTCTCAGTCCGATCATAGAGATTCTTTCATTCAATCTCTAAATTTTCTCCATTGTCTAATTCGTATGTTCGAACAAGAAAGTATCCATGCAATGCGCTACTCCATAGCCCAGATTACTCATCACTATATGAATCTTTCTTCTAATGTCTAACTTCTGTCCCTATAATTTTGGACCCATGTCCCTCTGCTGGATCTCATGCTGACATTGCCCTTCGTTGAAATGTCACGCCCTTTAAGTTGTATGTTTTGCTCGAGCTCTTGAGATATGTGTTAGGATCACCTGATTCAAATCTCCTAAATAGCACATTACCAATAAAAGTTACGCATTATTATTAAAGATTATCCAGATTTTATATCTCGGTGTCGAGCCTAATGCTTAAAAATGTGGCGTAATGAGACCTCTGGTTGTGCATAAGGGTATCCTCTGTTTAACATAGTCGTTTAGACTAGATTTGTTCTCCCCACGTTATAGCACCCTCCTTTCGGTCTAATTTTGTACTAATAGCCAACGACACACGGCTATCTTAAATCCGTCGCTTAGCTCATGAGCCAACTAATGCATGTGTAGCAACCTGAATTTTGCTAGAGAAGATCTTTCTTGGCGATATATTTTGCCGATAAGAGATTCATACCCAATGTAATTATAATGTCCCCACGTGTCTCGTTCGATGCGGGAGAGTTCGACGTTTTAAATGAAGAGAATGGAAAAGTGGTCCAGAAAAGAAGCGCAACTGGCGTGTTCTGACAACCCCTTCGACCTATGAGGCAATATTAAAATATGCATAACCCTGTAAAGTTGTCATTGTGGTAAAATGGAACAGCCAAGAGAGAACATTTAATCAAGTGGATCCAGGATCAAAAGTCTTAAGAATGGCTTAACGCTACAGGTAGTAAGAAGAAGGAGTTGGCGTTGGATAATGATGGTATTCGATCTAGATTAAGTTAACTACCTTCTCCCTTGCACATAACTTCAGTAGCGTGTCACTTTCCTTATTAATCTTAAGGTCACATATGTATATTGTCTATATCTTACTACATATTCCAAAAAGGTAATCCTTGGCAAATTAATGTATTTCCCATATCGTTTATGCCGACTGTGAAAATTTTCTCCATCTGCTAGAAATGACAATTACTTAGGATCATGCCTAAGAATGCTTACACCTCCACAAACAAGAGTTAAGAGGGTCCGCCAACAACCATGCGAGTGTTTTCCTTTTTGTTAACTCAGAGTAGTGTGTGAGTGAATAATCTCTAGTTTCAATAATAATGCCTAACTGAAAGGAACGTGTTTTTAAAAAGTGCTTATGAAAGCCCCTATCCCCATAAATTCACGGAAAATCACAAGACAGTTTTCCAGAGCCTTTTATGATAAGATTTAATCGATTCACAATTCAGTTTAATTCTGCAGTATAACACTGGATTCGCCTCAAAAAATAACTGATCGTTATAACCCAGTTGATTCATGACCAATTTTAGATCAACAGCACAGAGGAAACTCTTACTGAACTTATTCAGATACTTCGTTAGACTTAACTAATGTCTTCAGCGCATTGTGTAGGTTCAGTCTTTCTATCAGCTTGGAGAGGTTATTGCTTACACGATTATTAGCGCTTTAATGCTCCAACAACACAAGAAAACGGTACATGAAATCGATGTATCTTCTTTGCATTTCCTTTTATTACTTATTTTGTGAAAAAAAATAAATCTTTAACAATTTTCACTAATTCCTTATAATAATACTAACTAGATACACAATTTGAAATTCGCCGGTTAGTACAAGCTCGCCAGTGTCATAGCATTGTTATACGGAAATTTTTTCGTAAAAAACTATATTCTGCCTAATGTACTGATAATTACACCACAGCAGAAAAGGAAACTAATGTATCGCTTGAAAGTGGGACTAGATACACGCAAAATGCACTATTGCAAAGAAAAACATATCGTCAATCCATTAGCATTACACACGAAAGTCAGAGATACCACATAGGGGCCGAATGTAGATGTTTCTTGATCTCCCTTGGGGCTTCACTTGACACTTCGAAATGCTTAACGAAACTACACCACTATCCAGTTGCACCATTAGATTAATTGGATCTCAAAATAGTGCTAAGATTACATACTCATAGCTTGTCAAGGATCCCTTGAAAAATATAATATTATTTGGAAAGTAACGTCTAAAGATGATCTTTTTATTGTTTAAATTTTTGCATGGGAGAAACTGAAGATGAGTTTATAAAATCGCATCTTCCCTGTCTGAAGAGATGTAAGCTGTAAGTGTCGGGCGGGCGAGTTGGTACAATTGGGATTACGGACAATGAACAAAGTGGACATTTTCAATTCAAACCTTCCTATGGGTATTTGATTTGAACAATGGGCAATGCATTTGGTTTCAGAGACTATCTATCGAACACATTCCGTGAAACAATCTGAAAAGACATTTTGGATGAAGACTAATGCTGACAGAATTGGGGTCTATTGTTTCAAAAAAACTCGTTATTATCAGGAAAAAAGGAGATATTTATAACGGAGCAATTATTGCTACCTAGTGTGATAGTGATTTGTTTCTTGTCATTAATGAATCGGGCTACAGGGACCGATCAGGTGAATAAGGCATATCCGGAGACTCGCTTTATCGCAGAGCAAAGGGACTGTGGCGTGTGTTAACCAGGCACCCCAAGCCGGTCAGTAAGGAATGGATGTGTAGTTTGGTCGAATTTTTAAATACGAAGCAAGTTTCTTCTGCCTTCCAACTCAACTTCTCGCTCACACTTCTTGTCTTTGGATTATGCCAAAATCAAGTATTGATAACGAGTCTATTGCTGCCAATGCTAATCGTTAATATGGATTGATTTACATGTCTCCATCCAACGCGTACGCCCATATGCATTGGCAATAGCCATTATAATCAAGTTTGTTGTTACTGTGGCCGAGGAGCCCGGAAGTGTGCCTGCGGTAGTTGAAAGGATTGATGCTGTGAAATATGCAGATCAAATAAATCATGATAAGATGAATAAAGATGTTACGTAGAAACACTTTGAATTCTTATACGGCCTAGAATTTGTGTAGGGCTACAGCATTAGAAACGGAGTTAGTTGAATAGAGCAGACAGAGCGTAGAATAAGGTTGCTTCAATCGCGCCCATCCACCACACTTGTTTTGCTCCACTCACAGTATCTGCCTCGCTCTCATCTCTTAATTGTCAATGATTTGTTTAGGCATCTGATCGGAACTGCATTGTTTCAGTGTGGCGATTTTTAGCGTACTATGATCATTGTACTTTTCAGAGAATATGATAATAGACATAGCTCAGGACGGCAATGATTTGCAAGATACCCTTTATTAAAAAGCTACAAAATGAAAACAAACTAATGTTATCATGTTGTTGTTTCAAGGAAGAATATTAATATTCTTGATCTCATTCTCCTAGAGATACGCTAATAACAGTTTATGTTTGGCAACGTCAAGGAACAGATTCGATTATCCATTGCAAATGAACAGTCCATATAATTTTGGCCATATAAATATGTCTTAAGGGTTCCAGTACGCAGAATGTATTAAAGATGGAATATTCGGAGGTAGAGTGCGTGTGATTAATCTCGCAATATGTCCGCTGGATAGTATTCACTTATTAAATAGAGAACATACATACAAGAACAAGGAGGAAGATTAAACAAACTTTCAAGCAATATTACTTTTGTTAGCCATTACTAATTATATTTTATCCGAAGCCTATCAATATCAACCGTAAAATGTACATCCAGGGATGTTACATACCCTGATGTATCACGCAGAGAGATAGGATGGGTAGCTTATTTGCATTTGGTGTTGCACTATTCCTAGTCCTATATTTGTAGAAATAAATTGTAATCATAATCTATATAATTCAATCCTTCCCAACAACTTTTTTTATAACTATCAATAAAAGTCTGGAACATTGGTAATACTCTCCTTCTCAAGTGTAATATCGTTCGCTTCGACTCATTTCTCTTTGTCGAACATGCTCATTAGAAGAACAAGTATCACAGTCTAACATATTTGCGCTAGTCAAAAATTCTCTGCACATATATTCGTATACGATGTGTGAGAGAGTGGACTGAGACTCATTTATTCTTGGTAAAGACCGCGAGTATTATACCCTTTGAACCATTATTATAACCAATATAACATCGCAGTTACATGGACGTACTAACTCATTTAATAAGGTTCCCTATAGCCTGCATCCGCGGGATACATTCCGATGACCCCAAATCTTAAAGAAGGGGCCGAATAATACAAACCCAGCCCAACCAAGTGAAAAAGAAGATCAGATCGAGGAAATAAATCTACGAATTAAAAAAAAGCAAACTGACTCCGAACGAGAACAATAAATCACAAATAAACATCCTCTAGTGTAACGGAACCACCCCCCCTCCCCCCCTTCGTCCACCGTCCACGACTCCTCAGACCCTTCCCGCTCTGCGGCTCTCCCCGCCCCCCCCACCGATAGTGTGGACAATTTATGGAATATCCCGTCTCTTACCATCCTTGCTCATGCTTTTGCTTTTTGCTCTAATACATAACATAAAAATATCTTCAGCCATTCTCTTTTTGTCTACTAATTCGGATCTACCGTTCTCCTTGCAGCCTCGATCGGAGATGAATATTTCCAGCTGTATTTTCCCGTTCCAATCTTTCTTTTCTCTAATCATTATCTAACGCCCTCTGTTTCCCCTGCATTCATTCTCCCTCGTTGGCGTTGCGTGTGCGAATAGATCTGCAATGAAAGTAAATGGACTACAAAATTGCCAAGCGGTGGTATCCCGAATTCCGCTGTCTCTGGGCGGGTGGACAGGGCGACATCATTGAGGTCGGGGGACGCTCCTTTGCACGCTCCGCTCGTGGCTTTCCTCGACATGCGGGCTCCAATCTAAGCCCCTGCGTTCGACGGGGCCCAGGGGTCCGAAGCCCCGTGAACAGCTCAAGGTGTTTAAGGAGAATTTGTATCTCAGCGACTTGAGTATCTCTCTGTCCTCTCCGATAGCTAGTACTATTTCCTTCCACTTCATTATTTTATCTATTATATCGCTCTCTCATCAATTCAAATTTGACGCTCAAGTATGCTGAAGGTTTGCTTTTGAATGGAATTTTACCTCTCTCTTCCTTGATGCATTTCTTTGCACTTATACTATCGTCTAAGGAAAAAAACCCAACTGTAGTATTCCAACTTTACTAAATTAAATTCTCAGAGTAGGTGTGCAATTTATTAAATCTGTTGTTACATAGTTGGAAAAAATAAAGATATTGTTATTTATTATGTAACGATTTACGATTTGGGGGTCCTGGAGGGGGGGTAGCGCGAGACCCCCGCCCTGCCCCCTTTAATCCGACACTGACAATTACAAAGATAAATAAATAATAAAAAATAACTTGGTCATGAGTGTTAGCTTTATTAAATACAAAGTTAGAAGATAAAGGATATAAGTTAATATGAGACTTAATGTGGTAGATAGTAGCACACCGCAAAAATGCTGTGCAGCATATATAATTAGCCAGCTTGGTCATGACCACATAGATTTTCTCTTCGTTACTATACTGCATTCATTGAATACAGTGGTTACCGCGAGGAGAAATCCCGTCGGCAGTTTCCATCCAAAGTTCATTTGCTTACCTCGCTTTACTAAATCTGAATCCATGACCAGTCAGCGGTATGTGGAATAATTACATAAAATACTGCTACTCGTATCTTTGTGCTCTCATCCTTCTTTCTTTCCTCCTCTGCTCGTCTCTGCGGAGTTGCGACAACCGACCTTATTAACGATTCGTTAGCAATGTGTTTAGATTTCTTAATACGAACTCTGTATTTCAGGTATTTTTGATAAGTTATGGTAACAAATGTGGCAAATTTGCTTCTGATAACTCTCCGCGTTTTCTCTCGTTACTCTACTGGTTATTCAATGAACTGTGCAGCTCATTGTAACAGATGAGTAAATCTATGGGTTCAAGACTAGTGCTATTCAAATACTCGAATATGTAGCGCTGTCATATTTTGTTATGTACGAGTCTTGTACCTCAATAAGTCCAACATATATTCCTTTTATCTTTTACTTTTGTTTAAACCTAAAGCCTCTCGTCAGTGATAACTTTCTTCTTATTTAATTTATTGTGTAAATTAGTCCTAGGACACTTCGGATTAGCGGATTGGGGGGGAGGCGACCCCTCACCCCCCACACCCTCAATTTTACTATAAGTTTGTTTAACTTACGTGGTTATTATTTTTTCCAGCCCTTGGAACAATATAATAAACTTGCACACCCCACTTGTATATTGTTAATTTATATTAATAGACTTTGCTATGATCCCAGTAATGGGCGTTTATTCTCCTTTACGACTATTTGGTGTTATTTCCAAAAAGAAAAATTCCATCTTGAACAACAGGTAATTGATACTTCTCAACTTACGTCCCAACTACAACCTTCGAATGTTTTAGCTGATATCTATATTATGATTGCTCGAAAAAATAGACTGAGAATACATTATGAAAGAGTTAAAGCTGATGGAGATACCTATCGCGAGGAAGTAATATTTTCGAGTCGGCTGACAAAATCTACTTAAATCACTCTCGGGGACTGTCCGGTCTCCGGACTACCTCGCTGGGACCCCACTTTAACTCAGACCAGGGCTTTGCCCTGAACCCACATGGTGAGCTTTCAATGTGCGTAGTGCTCCCCAGAGCACTCACATGATGTGACTCGGTCCTGCGCCCCCCCACACAGCGGCATTTCGTCCGGATCCAGCCTGGATCTTATTCATTTCTTTTTCGATTTGTGATTATCGTTTTACACGGCGACGGGTGATTGCTGCGGTGACCAAGCTGAAATTATGAAAAAAATTCGGATAATAAGTCTGAATATTCCAATTATTGTGCAGGTCTATGCCATTTAATTAACGAATCTTCATGAGTAGTACGCTCGATCTATTTTATACAATAATTAATGTGTGTCATTACAATTTTTAGTTTTTTATCGCCCAGAAGTGCACATATTTCACGTGGTGGCGATAGATATGCATCGACTTTTGTCCACAACGGAGGGGGGGGATGGAGTAGGGGTTGAATAGTGTGTGCGGAAGGGGATGGGAGTCCGGGGGCGTTGTGTGTGGAGAATAGGCAGGATCAGGATATTCTTGCAGAAGTGGTTCATAGTGAGGGTTAAAGTCCAGGATGGCGTTAGTCCTCCCTGGACTGTTATAAAACGAGTTTTTTATACTCATCTTTGGGGTTTCTGTTTATTTATCGCCCTGTAATGACCTTATACTACTTCATTCAATTAAATGCTTTGGTCATGTGAGGTGGATTACGGTCTTTAAGGGTGTCCCAACTCTGAAATATGGCCTGAAAATAATATATGGACAGTGTTATGCAAATGTCCAGGTTTAAGGATTTATATAGAGTATACGTGTACATGTAGTACATTTAAAAAGGTTAGTTGTGATATTGTATGAAGATAATTTCTTTTTAAAGTTCTGCCATCAAAGCCATTTAAGGACCCTTAAGAGGATTCCTAACCCAAGATTCCATCAGGATTGTCCACGATTATGACAGTCTGATTATATTGATCCCAAAATACAAGACTTGTCTTGCGGTACAAATACCTTACCGAGAGTTAAAAGAAATAACTTATGAAAATCCACTGCATTAACTAATATTAAGTCACGTACTTCTTCCCTACTAAATAAGATTTGATATAATGAGGGTGCCCTTAGATTGCATAACCTATACTTGTCAAAAGTCTAATGTTGGATCAGTCGGGTCACAAACAAGTATAGCCCAGTTGTGTCCCAGTGCTTCCATCGCGTGTATGCGAATTAATCTGATTTGCCATTTTTGAGCTGTTTAGGAATGTCTAATAACATTTGTGAGCAACACTGTTTAGATAGTCTGACAGCTTCTGCCCTCAGTTTGCAGTGTGTAAGGTGATGAGGACTTAATTAGTGCATTTGACTTGTAAACTACATATAAACGTCAAATATTAGGTTGTGTCAGCTCTATTTTTTATGTGTGTATTCACGCTCTAATTTTTTTTTTGTATTTTTGGTGTCTTATTGAAGCTAACAATATTTGGCCAGGTTATAAAACAACATTTTTAGGATAATATTTGTGTGTAGCCATTCTCGAGAGTGTAACACCTGTAAATGATCGTCCATTTTGACTACTACACTTGTGTAGCATAGTCATCTGTTTATATAATTGTATAGCTAAATTCATTTAGTGTTTTCTTAGAAAGTTTATGGCTCTCTCGTGAATAATATAGCAATGTGCCATAGTTTTATGGGCAATCTTGTTCTTATGTCAATTGAATGACTAATTGATTTTCAACTGTTGCGATTTAAGCTCTTCCTTAATCACAAGAATAAGAACATCTTTGTTATTATTTTTGTCTATATTATAATTGAATAAATGTCTTTCATTTAAACATTACAATGACTTCATGGGATAGTGAGTCATAAATTTTTGTTTGCATGTTGAAAATAGTCAATCTTTTAAAATCTGGTAAGATCAATGAATATAGACACAGCATTTTAAAAAGAAATGAAGATAGGATATAAGGTATTCAGAATTTTATATTCAGAAGAGATGAAATAGTGAAGTAATTGTTGATTATTTTCCATCACACAAATTCAGAATTAATTAGTAACTGGTCATCCAATTGACTACCAAAGTGCAAAACTCCTAGTGTGTTTTTAAGCATGATAAAGTGAATTTTTATTCTGAAAGGAATGTCCTCTGTACCAGAATGGTATAAGGATTTAGGTGATATCTTGTGTCGCACAAATACTTATCCACCTCCATACAGTTCAAAGTATTCAAGGTTCGCGTAGGATAGTTTTATTTTTTTGAAAAATTGTTACATGAAGGTAGTAGGTTTGACCATGCATTTTCGAACGCGAGTTGTTATAAGGGGAAGTTGTATAAGTCGTTGATTTATGAACTTTCACCAAAAAAAATCAGGGGCTTAGTAT
>CAJDSM010061962.1:0-11317 GCA_903981925.1 Ostrea lurida | reverse complement strand
ATGCTCCCTCAGTCTTTCGAGTACTCTATGTTGTGCCTGGACATCCTGCTTTGGGTCTGTTCCGAAAATCACAATATCGTCGGATATGTTTTTGGTACCTGGTATATCCTGAATTAGCTGTCGAATAGTTTCGTGGAATATTTCTGACGCTGATTTTATACCAAAGTTGAGACGCTTGTAACGATAAATGCCAAGGCGTGTACTGAATGTAGTTATAGATCTGGATTCGGGGTGAAGTTCAAGTTGGTGATATCCATTGCGTAGATCCAGCTTGCTGAACACCTTTGCTCCGTTCAGGTCCAGTATAAGTTCCCCTATGAAGTAGCTCTCTGCGAGACTGTTTATTGGCCTCCTCATTTCAACACATAGAACCGAATCTCCTCTCCGTTCTTCTTTAGGGTGGGCACTATGGGCGATGTCCATGGGTTGGCTCACCATCGACCTTCTCAATGTTACCTTCTCTACTGACTCCGCCAACTCCTTCTCCACCTCTTGTTCTCAAGTGAATTGGTAGCTCCTCCGTTGGTTGCTGAGCTTACAGGTGGTACCGATTCATCAATGCATGGGATTTTCATCTGACGGTCCTTTTCGTTTTCCTTGCCTCGGAAGAGTTCCTGGTGATACTCGTTTTCAACAGTGTCATTCAACCTTTCAACATTGTTTTTCACACCCTTCGGGGTCCGGGTTAGAATAGGTCCCCAGCATCCCCTTGCGTGTCGTACGAGGCGACTAAATGGGACGGTCATTCGGATGAGACCGGAAAAACCGAGGTCCCGTGTCACAGCAGGTGTGGCACGAAAAAGATCCCTCCCTGCTCAAAGGCCCTGAGTGCCGAGCATAGGCCTAAATTTTGCAGCCCTTCACCGGCAAAAGTGACGTCTCCATATGAGTGAAATATTCTCGAGTAGGAAGTGAAACAGTAAATAATCAATCAATCAATCAATTATCACCTTGGTAATATTCATATCACTAGCTGTCTGATATCCTAACAATGATCCACTTCTTCCTTTTACAACATAGAATGTCGCCACAGTAATGTTATTGGATGTCTCTAATTTCGCATCACAGGTCCCAAACACACTTTTAGTTCCTTCCGCGCCGTACGGAATCAATTTTTCATGCTTTTTCGCCTTGTATAAGGTAGGCTGTCCTATCTTTAAGTAGTCGGTCTCATCAAGGATGTTGACAGACGATCCGCTATCTGCCAGTATCTTCAGTGGTTTGTCGTTGAGGTGAACAGTAAACATAGGACCCTCTCACCGACTGTAATGCGACGAATAAATTTTCTAGTCGACCAATCCATCGGGGCCCTGCGTTACTTTTGTCCGGGTCGAATTGAGGAAATATCGGCAGTGTTACTTCCATCATTCAGTATCCTCGTCGCCAGCTATTGTGTTGTTGCACCACGCACACAGTAACGCTTCGCGCCATGAATGTATATTTTTATTAAATGACTTCCGGTCTATACTAGTTAAGAACATAACATGGTCAAACCGATAATTTCCGGATATTACAGATG
This sequence comes from Ostrea lurida, assembly GCA_903981925.1. NCBI lineage: Eukaryota > Metazoa > Mollusca > Bivalvia > Ostreida > Ostreidae > Ostrea > Ostrea lurida. The sequence goes on along the minus strand of CAJDSM010061962.1, from coordinate 9,798 downwards.
ATTACCACGTCAGATGTTATAATCGTTGAGATGATAACTAGAAATACTAATTGAGAGGTATTTAAGCTTAATATCACATTACATACACAAGCCTTCCGTTTTCATCACTGAACTTAGCATGAAACGTTCGCGCACATTTCATTGGATGAGGAACTTATGGTGATTCGTTGTATATTATTTAACGTCCAAATGGAGAATTTTTCACTCATATGGAGATGTCACGATTGCTGCTGAAGGGCTGCAAAATTTAAGCCTATGATCGGCACTTTAGGGCCTTTGAGCAGGGAGGGATCTTTATCGTGCCACACCTGCTGTAACACGTGACCTTGGTTTTTGAGGTCTCATCCGAAGGACCCCCCCCCCTCATTTAGTCGCCTCTTACGACAAGCAAGGGGTGCTGAGGACCCATTCTAACCCCCACGGGGCTACCTAATGGTAAATCAAACAGTCAGAGTAATATTGTAAGCCTCTGTGTAATATCGTAAGCGTCTGTGTAATATCGTAAGCTTCTGTGTAATTATGAAAGCCTCTGTGTATATTTTAATGACTCTGTGTAATATAGATTGTAACGCCTCTGTGTAAACACTGATTTGACTACGGATTGTTCTCGTTTATCTGATCAAGACTATGGCTTCACGGCGGGTGTGACCGGTCAACAGGGGATGTTTACTCTCCTAGGCACCTGATCCCACCTCTGGTGTGTCAGGGGTCCGTGATTGCCGAATTCTTGTTTTTGTTTCCTATTTAGGACTTACGAGAATTGATCACTGTTCGTTATCTTTGCCTTTACATTGTAAGCATCTGTGTAATATCATAAGTCTCTGTGTAATATTATAAGCCTCTGAGTAATATCGTAAGTCTCTGTGTAATATTATAAGCCTCTGTGTAATATCGTAAGTATCTGTGTAATATTGTAAGCTTCTGTGTAATATCGTAAGTCTCTGTGTAATATTGTAAGCTTCTGTGTAATAATTTCAACGTCATTCTTTACCATTGTTTCGATAGGACAAATTTAAAGCTGAACGAAATTGTAAATGTAAATAAATCCGAAACTCGGCGTGAACTCGACATAAAGGACACCACAGAATCTGACATATCTGCTTCATATTTGGATATTTTACTTAACATTGACTCTAATGGCAGACTGACAACTACATTATATGATAAGCGTGATGACTTTAACTTTGCAATCGTCAACTTTCCTTTTCTATGTAGTAATATACCACTATCACCTGCTTATGGTGTGTATATCTCCCAGTTGATTCGATACGCAAGAGCATGCTATGCGTATGCGGACTTTTTAAAGCGAGGCCAACTTCTAACAAAAAAGTTGATGCTGCAGGGTTATAACGAATCTCGTTTAAAGTCATCATTTCGCAAATTCTACGGTCGCTATAATGACCTTGTTTGCGATTACAAATTATCACTAAGTCATATGTTGACTGATTTGTTTCATACCCTTTGTTAGACTGTCATTTTCCTACTAGATTTGACTACGGGTAATCCCGTTTACTTTATTTCGACTAAGGGCTCACGGCGGGTGTGAACGGTCAGCAGAGGATGCTTACTCCTCCATGGCACCTGATCCTACCTTCGCTTTTGTCGGAGGTCCGTGTTGCCCTACACTCGATTTTGTATATGTTTTTTGGATTATGATTACGTTTGACACGTTAACTTCGCCTTTTTGTATTCAACGTATCATACGCAAACTATTCATTTTTTTTAAGAAATGGTTAATACAGTGAAGAAATTATAGGATTAAACATTCTTTTTGAAGAAACTTCGCACTTTTATTCAGTTTGTGAGTAAAATGTCCAGAGTTTACACATCGATCGTATGATATTGTAAGCCTTTATGTACATGTAAATGAGAGTTGTTGAAGACTTTGTAACTTCTTATGGCATTGGATTTTTGATTATTCTTAACAAACAGTTCTACACCTTGGATTATTGCTCACCATTTGCTCGAATTTTGGCGTGAAGGGGCCATTGTGTAGGAGGAGACCGGAGGACACCCACGTGTCTAAGCGGGCGACCATCATTCCCTCTCACATTCAACCACTGCCAATTCTGAGGATCGAACTCGAGTCGTTACCCAGACACCCCCCTTTACCTGGATTGCACTTACCTATTAAAGGGGTATGGACACGTTTTGAACTAAATGTTCAAATTTTAGATGGCCGATTTTAATGTTTACAAGGTATTTCTAATGGTCAGGAAAAATTGAACTTTCAAGCGAGATACAGCACTTACAATTCTTTGTTATGTAAACAAGGCCCGAGCCATGATTTTGCTTACATGTATATGCTACTATAGAAACGTTCCATTTAAAGCAGATTTTTTCAAATTATAGGTTCATTCTAAACACAATTAAACAGTGGCAGGTGTTTCTCACATCTCATATTGTTTTAAACATGATATTTTCTACGAATCAATCTTTTTGTAAACATAAACAAGGTTCGAGTCTTGTTTACAAAGTGAAGAATCTTACTTGTAACTCAACAACTGACTTTCAATTTTGCTGACCACTAGAAATAACTTGATTAAGCATTTTAAACATCAAAATTGGTAATCTAAAATTTGAACATTTTTAGTTCAAAACGTGTCCATGTCCCTTTAAGATAACCACTGGATTGGTATATCATGATTCTAATACATGTGTATATACATGTACCATTAGGTATTTGCCTGTAGTCCATAACTTGGGGACGATTTACAAATCATTTGTATTGTCAGAAGACCCCCCCCCCCAAAAAAAAATCTCAGTCGAGAAACATTCATCCCCATCCCCTTATTCAGTCGAGATACATTCATATTAACATAAATTATGGAACAGTTAGATTACACTTTCCACAACAAATTAGTTCCCAGAGTAAAATACGAGTACTCTTAAGTCGGGTTATACAACACATTGCTGAAAAGAAAAGGGTGGGAGATGAATGACACAACTACGATTGCGTAATAGGAGTGTTTAGAGATGACATTTTAAAGTACATTTAAAATTTAAATATGCCATAAATTTTTAGTTCCTCTGGTTTACAAGAGTTAAATTTCGAGATAGCTTGCATGAAAAAAAAGGGAATTTACATATTTGATTATACAACCTCCCACTTTGAATTTAGATGTTTCGCTGTTCGACAAATTGTGATTTTTGGACCCCGTTTTTGAATAAATTGCTATTTGAATCATAATAGATATGACTTTATATGTTTTAAAATGACGTCTAATATCTTAAGAAGTAAAGAAATAAGTGATTTGCAGCATCCGACTTTTATTGTTATTAATTTTTGTATTCCTTTTTTGGAGAAAAATTCAAATTAGACCCTTCTGTTGATCATGACAAAATTTGCAATGTAAAATCAAATTAAGGAAGTGTGCAATAACTTTTAAAAAAGTGAAAAAATAGGTGTAAATTTACTGTCTATGATATAACAGAATGTTGTGTGATCACTTATTATAAATTCAGATTGTACCAAATCAGGACAATTCACCATAGGGACGGGTATATAGGCTGGGTGGTGTAGGTTAAACGGACCTTGCATTATACACCTCGTCTGGTAATCTTGAGCGCTGTCTCCGTTTACAATACGCCATTTATTACGTGACTTCTGGATTGTTTTGAGAACTTTGTAACACATTTTATCCCCTCCTGTGCCCCTGGGAGGGGCCACGGTAGTATATTATGAACGCTAGCGGATAATTAGGGGTTCGGAGTTACATACTTTGGTTATATTTCGCGGGGCCTGTGATATATGGTTTGTAGAAATATCGAATGGCAACCCAAAGAAATGTCATTAAAAATTCACCCTCAGATCATCTGCCGAGAAAAAACGTGTTATTATACAAATGACTGATTTCACACGTTGTTCAAGGCGTTCCAACAAAATACTATATCGCCGAGGCAGCACTGGAAGTCGGAATAAAATTGTATTTACTCAGAAAATCGCCAATTGTATTTGTATAGAAAGTTATGTTTCTTTAATGAGGCAGGGTTCTACAAGCGTATTGTCTTTCACCGTCTTCCGCCCGGCACTACAATGCATACGGCGATTTCCATGTTTTGGGTGTCCATAAATTTGCAGGGATTAAGATTGAATTATAGCAAAAGCAGATTGTTCCGAATTTGATATACCATTCGCGATTTAATAGTGACTATAAAGGCCATTATTGAGAAAGAGGAAAAAACGATTTTATTGTAAATCAACAATGCTAAAAAAACACAGCTAATCATCATACATGAACTAAGAAACCATCTTGAATTGTAAGGACCTTTTAAGGTGAATATTGACATGGCGATATTTTAGTTTAAAGCACTAGAGTTATAAATGGTATTTTCGGATTCCATGCTATTCTGACTTCATGTAGATATCTAGCAAAGTGTATAAATATCAAAGCCTGAAAATTGACACAATTTCTGATGAAACTAAAATCTTTCTAATTGGGAGTGTTTTCTCTCATCACAATTCAATTTTTCTTTTACCACTCATTCGAAAACAAAGGAAATTCGTGTTATTTTTATTTAATCAAAATTATTTGATTATATACCGTATAAGTAGAATTTTTAGCGAGACGCAATTTTAGCGTTTTCTCCATAAAAAGTGATATTTTATTTTAGCGTTAAACACTTTTAGCGATTTTATAATTTATTACTTCGAAAAGCTCTAACGTTGATGTCAAATAGTTCATTATTAATTTAGGACAGGCCTTTGCACATGCAGTTAGTTACATATTATAACTTTTATAGAAGTAAGCCATGGTACAAGTTAATTTGTAGAAAACCGAATTATAGTACCAACTAATTTAGCCTTAATCCGGAACTTCCTCCTTTCCACGCCATCTCTGCAAGGGGGAGACGTGTATCCTCAGTCCCCCACAAAATAGCGGCCTTAACATCTAGTAACTATTGTCCACCAAAGGTGTAGGCAATTCCCATGTTCAGTTACAATAAATGTGGAACCCCACAAGGTCTGATCAAGTATGTCTGTGACCGGCTGTTGGCGTTTCCTACACCTGGATATATACCATTAGTTAATTTAAGAATTTTCACGTAGTTGATATGTTTTCATCCAACTGCGTCAAATGCGCTGTCAAAATCTGTTTTCAAAGTTTCTGATCAAAAGAGACAAATATTTTAGCATGCTCATGGTGGGTTAAAAAGAAAAAGAAATAAAAATTTTGAAATTTTTATTTATAGAAGTACAGATAGTGCAACACCGTCTAGTATTATGTACAAACAAGAAAACCAGCACCCGCTACCACCCATCGGTGACCAAGTTTTACGTCTTGATACGCAGAAAAATCGACATTTGTCCAAAAAGGAGGAACGTTGCCTTATTCTGTTTATGAGCAAACACTTTTTTTCTTAGATAAATGTAACGGTTAACCATGCTTTATCTATCATTGCATCAGTTCTCAACTTGTTACCTTCAATATACTGCTGAATCAGAGTTTCACATCACTTTATGAATGGCAGCCGTATACCCGTACACAATAAACGTGGTTTTACATAAATAACCATTTATTGATCGATTTTTACTTTTTTGCGGTCAAAGTTAAAATAGAAAGAATGTCAAGTTCTAAAATACGTTCCCATGTTATTTAATTCATACCACATCTCATTTTTATTCATCACTGAAAACAAACATTTGTGACACCCTGATAAGATTGATTTTGAATTTCAATACACTCCTTATATCACGCGTACTGTGTCGATACACGTCAAAAATCAGGAACATACACCAAACAAAAAATGGTTTAGATTGTGACAAGCATGTTTAAGTCCTGTTTAGTTTTGTTAAGGGTGTCAAATTTGACAGAGATACCCAACAAAGGGAACTGTGTATTCTCTCCACGAATTTGAGAAATAAATAACACTGATTTGGGTTCGTCTTTAATCCGTACAATGCGTCTCAGTGTAGCGATGTTGTAATGTGATCAGAGCTGGTCTAACAGGGGACTGCTGGTCTCGCATTCTGCATTCATTAACTCACAAAGCGCCACAATAACAAAGATTCGACTTAAACTGCAATAAAATGTACACATGTCTGAAACTTATATCTACACCAATTTTTATTTTTCTAAAAAGATTCTGCTTGTTCACTTTCTATATTTAATCGCAATAATTCATATCAAAATTGGATACACTGCATGGTGTGATGGAAAAAATCTAACGAAGAACCCTGCAATTCAAAACCGAAAACATTACCTTTCTCTACGCTACATAAATACAAGGTACAGCCTCAGACTGAGATGGTAATCGCAATTTTTTTTTATTGTTTTTTAGCATCGTTACAGTTTATACTGCATACCTACTTCTTTAAACTCAGCAATTTAAAAAAAAATAAAAATGGATGGTCCTAAAATACAAAATTGGCAACATATTACTAGAAATAACCTTGAGTTTAAGCCGGAAAAGATAAATAAACAATAGCAATGAGAGAGTTCTGACCTCTGCCATGATTACATTAAAGTCCTCTGGATCCAGGACCCGGATCGCCACCAAAGTTTGATGGGGACTTCCTCAGACAAAGATACATCTGTGTACCAAATTTCGACGCCATCTGACAGTTAATTTTTGTATGAAGTTACTAACAGACAAAAAACACATGTAAGTAAACGCCTCCGATTGTATACCCTCCTTGGCGGAGGTAGTACCTGAATTCAGGGTCGTATGAGAAATCTTTAATTAACCTATTTTAAACTAGAAATGATTGAAATGAAACTGAAAATCTGACGTTTGCTTTAAACCATTTGGGACGACTATCTTGTAATTTTACACATACCAGTTTGCGAATTCTTTAAAAAATAATGCTAATAACAATAATTACACGATCTAAAATATTTACAAGACAATCACGATTCCTCAATAATGTCAGTAACTTTTCCAAAAATAATTTTGGATAAATTAAATGGTATGTATGTTAAACGGCAATTTGTTCCCCTTGAAGACTATGATAAATTAGCTGTTTGTCACTCATGTTTATCAACGAAACGCGCGTGATGTTGTACGTCTTTTATTCATTTTAATTGAAATTGCGATAAATTTGTGTTGGGTTACTTGATCCGAAGGGAATTTAACCCCTGTATATGAAAATATATACCCCGCGTCATTATAATAAAAAAACCGAGAGCGGAGTCTACCGCTGTTAGTGGGCGGGGCAGCCAGTCGACATGTGTTTATGAAGCTTATCTTTGTAAATCAGTTTGTGTAAAGATTAATGAAGGTAACAAATGCCCGATCGTTCCTATTGTATTCGCGCATCCACCAGAAACTTTATTATGTGCTAATACGAGCCTAATATATGATGATTTTGTGATAAGATTAAGATCCGGAGAGACAAATAATGTGAACAGAAATTTCATATGGTATGATATTGAAATTCTATATTAACGACAGTTTAATTTTTTTCACAATGCATCCAGACCACCTTCATTCGACTGCAAGGTTATTGTTTCATGGGGGTAATTTAATTCGCGATGAAGCTGAAAGCGCGAAATAAAAAACGGAGAAGGCCCTTAAAATGGATGCGACAAGCCTGATGGGAAGGCCCCTAAGACATTGGCTTCTTGTTTGTTTAAAGTTTCGGCTACTCGTGTTAAGAATGTGAATGATAATTATGTGAAATAGAGGAGTTCACGTGTAATTATATAGAACGATGTACCACAACAGACAGCCTTTATAACAAGTTTTATCCGCGGTGCCATTATGTCAGGAATATGTATCAGATTACTGAAATTAGCATTTAAAATTATGTTGCGATTGAAATAAAACTTGCGTAGACACAGCTTTTTTCGGTCGTTTAGTCGTATTGTGACATTGTGCGTCGGTTTTCCGTATGCTAGGGAACCGAACGATTTACATAATATTAAACCCAAATCAAAGACTGGCTTTGTTACTTTAAGAAAAGATAGATAAAAAGATTCTTGTAATAGTATGTTTTAAGCTAAACAACTTGTTCATTACATGCATAACAATGTAACCCCATTAGGACAGCGCGGGAATTGATACAGTTTATTTTGATCAAACGTAGAGTACAGCTCCCAGCAATGCGAGATCCTCGGTCGGCACTCGGCTTCTGATTTAGCTGATGAATAATACCCAGTAGAAGAATTTCAAGTTCAGAAAACAAATTCTTTGTTCAACTTTATATGTTACCTAATTTAGCTTATCACATATGACACTATTTATGATTAAGAGGAAATAGAAAATGGGTAAAAGAAGAAATCAATACTCTTTCTTCTAAACACCGGCGTTTGTCAAGTTATAAGATGTCACTGTTCTACTTAAGGTATGAAATGTACATGACAATTGTCACTTTGAAATGTATATGACAAATGTAATCGACATTGAAACTTTGAAATGTACATGTACATTACAATTGTAACTTTGAAATGTACAATGTGATTGACAATTGTAACTTTGAAATGTAATTGAAAATTGTAACTTTGAAATGTACATGTAATTGACAGTTGTAACTTTGAAAAGTACATGACAATTGTATTGTTGAAAAAAAAATACATGACAATTAAAGGTTATCACAACTCTGTTGTGGTAAGACCGTCGAACATTGAGTGGCAAGAAATGAAATATAGATATGCAACATTCGAGATTTTCATCCGTTACAACCAAAACGCCACGATACCATGAACAGATATGCTAACGTCGCACAAATTGAAAAGACCCATCGCCGCACGGATGGGAAAATCTAGTTTCAGATTAAAATTTTAAACAATTACATTTTACTTTCGTTTTTGTCGAAATCCCCAGTCTTTAATATAGACTGCTACATGGTATATTTATCAATCTTCATTCGTGCGTTGTTCACAGCTGCACTTCATTTATGAGGAAATAAGAAATGAATCTTTCGGGTGATGCAGTAATCATGTTGTATTTTATTTCACGTGTAATTTGTCACGCTTAGCGCCTATTCTCATTGGTTAAAACACCTTTTAAGGAATTGAGGTTATTTTTTCGATCAACGTGACTGAAAACAAGTAACAAGTCAATGGACATTGTAGTAAAATTTAATTATGAACATTACAAGAAATAAATCTTATATTTTTTCGAGAGTGATATGCAGTTATCACGAGATTTTAGACGGTAAAACTTTTTCGAGTACTATTCCGGTCTTAAAATTCGGTCAATATTCCATGGTAATCAACCCGACTAAAACAATTATAAATATTTCAATTACTTATATTGACGTCCAGAAATTATCTTACGTCGGGTAAATAACTCATCAATTTGCGCCAATGATCAGCAACATTTGATGGATAATATGATAGCTTTACCGTCTAAAATCTCGGTGATAACCTGCATATCACCCGAAAAAAAATATAAAAATGTTATTTACTGTATTCATTTAATGTATTATATTTCATAACAAAATAATGTCATTTGACTTTACTTTTTGTTAATCTCTAATTACGTTATCGAAAGAATCCACTTCATTCTAAAAGGTTGTTTTAACCAATTGAGAATCGGGCCGCAAGTGATTCACGTGAAATAAAATTAAATGATATGACTATCGCTACAATTTGTTTAGTTTACTTTAAGCCTATGTAGGGCTTATCAGTGGTACAAAGACATCCAGTTAGATATACATGTAACATATAACATAAATTTACGAAATCAATATAATACTAACACATATAAATCGATGCAGAGAATATTGAATGATCAGACAGTACACAATTAATTTCCACAATTTGTAAAGATATAAAAAAGGAAAAAAACATTCGAAATTTAAATATTAGTCAATAAGTCTGTGTTTAGTATAGGATTAAACATTCTTTTTGA
>CAJDSM010061956.1:0-11447 GCA_903981925.1 Ostrea lurida | reverse complement strand
ACTTTGACAATGGTAAGCGATAGGTGCATTCATATTTCTCATGTTGTATTTGACCGAAGCCCCTTCCATCAGGAATCTAGGGGTATCAGTGTTTCACAAACACATTTTGTTTGTATGGCATAAAACTATATCAAGTAACTTAAACCTAGAGAGTTGAAAGAACTATTTTTCTGGAAATACATGCAAGTACACAACACAGATTTCTTGCCGGTGTAAATTTAGGCTTGCTTATCAACGTAGCTGCAACGATTCTATATTATTGTGAGGAAGTCTCGTGCTTGAAATCTGACAAACTGCTAGAAAGTTTAGGATTTTTACGGTTCTTGAACTTACCATTGCAGGCATATTTTATCATGATTAGAATTTCATGAAAAGTTCAGGAGTCTTTGACATTGTGTGTATCGCATTAGAAGTTGTATACATGTCTTTCCAGAATAAATGGTCGAAACACAAATTATCCGTGACGTCTCTCTGGGCGGACCAGGTGACCCGGCGGAGGTTCTGGACCGGGTGTGAGGAACGGTGTAAGCACCACAAAGTGGCACCAATCATCGTGGCTCAGTATTTCCAGGTAATTCATATACAGTCTGCTTGCCTTTTGTTTCCTGAATTAGGGAGGGCATTTACCACAAGATGCAATAGCAAGCAGTCAATGGCTGCATGCAAACAATTTTTTTAGCTCACCTGATTTCACCTGAGCCCGAAGCGTCAATGTAGCTTTCTGATCAATATTCTGTCCGTTGTCTTGTCGTCGGTCGGTCGTTTGTCCGTCATTGTCGTCGTCGTAAACTTTTCACATTTCAACTTCTTCTCAAGAACCGCTGGGCCAAATTCAACCAAACTGGTACACATCATCCCTTGGGTAAAGGGCTCTTAATTTTGTTCAAATGAAGGAGACCAGGCTCCTCATCAAAGGGAGATAATCATGAAGATGTGCAAAATAGGTGGTGTCATTTTTAAAATCTTCTTCTCAAGAACCACTGGGCAGGAAGCTGAAATTTATATAAAGCTTCGATATAGAGGAGATTCAAGTTTGGTTCAAATCATGACCCCCGGGGTACGATGGGCACAATAGGGATCCAAAGTTTGGACATATGATATATAGGGAAAATCCTTTAAAAATCTTCTTTTCAAGAACCACTGGGCCAGGAAAGCTGAAATTATAAGCTACCTGACACTATAGAGAGATTCAAGTTTGTTCAAATCATGACCCCCGGGGTACTATGGTGGCCACAACTAGGCGATCACAAGCTTTTACATATATTATATAGGAAAAATCCTCTAAAAATATCTTCTTCTCAAGAAACCACTGGGCCAGAAGCTGAAATTTATATGGAAGCTTTATATAGAGGAGATTCAAGTTTGTCAAATCATGACGCCCTGGGGTACTAATGTGGCCACAACTAGGGGATCAAAGTTTTACATATGATTATATAGGGAAAATCTTAAAAATCTTTCTTCTCAAGCCACTGGGCCCAGGAAAGCTGAAAATTATATGAAGCTTTCCTTGAGTATAGAGGAGGAGATTCAAGTTTTGTTCAAAATTATGACCCCGGTGGTTATCTGAGGTCAATTTTATTTAGGAACTACTACTTATTCAAGAGTAAAGGTGGGGTACTGTTTAAGAACACCAAAAATGATTAACTAAATGAAATATTTTTCACTGTCACTAATGGCCCAATTAGAGGATCAAGTTTTACATATGATCATATAGGAATAAATTCTTTAACAATTCTTCTCAAGAACACTGGCCGGAAAGCTGAAATTTTATATGAGCTGTCCTGATATAGAGGAGATTCAATTTGCTATAAATCTTGACCCCGCGGATACATGTGGTCACAATAGGGGCATCAAAGTTTACATGCAACAATATATAGAGAAAATCTTAAAAAATCGTTCATTCAAACCACTGGGCGCAGCGAAAGCTGAATTTATTGGAATCTCCTGATATAGTGGAGATCAAGTTTGTTCAAACATTGACCCTCGGGTATGATGAGCCCCATTAGGGATCAAGTTTTACATGCAGGAGTATAGAGGAAATTCTTTAAATAATCTTTTCATTGAACCAGAAGAGTTGTATATTACCTGAAAGCTTCCGATATGGAGTAGACTTTAAGTTGGGTTCAGATAATGCCACCACCCCACATAGGTAGACTTAGCACCACATGGTACATTCTAAATCCCAAACTACTGCTTTCTTAGTGAAGCAGCTGTGCTCAGGTGAGCGATGTGGCCCTTGGGCCTCTTGGTTTAATTTTCAAAAAAAATTTCCTTTGATATATTTTGCAAGCAATCAATAGGGCGAACAATGTTGTTTATTTCAAGAATTGAATTGCTTCCTTTGATTATTTTACAGAAGGGTCAACAATTTCTGGATTACATCCAGTTTCATATTTTAACAAAACTAAAAAATCATAAATCATTATGAAGTTAACTTTTTTTATTCAAAGGGAATAGTAAAAGTATAGTTATCTTATCTATTAATATACATGCAGTGTATCATTGAATAGGATTTTTCAGAATGATTAAACCCATGTATACAGTTGATTTCTGTGATTATTAGATAATTTGTAATTATATTGTTCCGATCCTTACATCAGCATCCTAAAGATTTTTTATATATTGAATACCTACATATCTTTATATCAGCTCCTAAATGATTTGAATACACTACTATCTCTTTACCAGCTCCTAATGATTTTTGAAAACCTACTTCATATCACTCCTAAATGATTTTGAATACACACTATCTTATTCAGCTCCTAATAGATTTGAATACACTAACTATCCTTATACCAGCTCCTAAATGATTTTGATACACCATACTTCTTATATCAGCTCCTAAATGATTTTGAAATACACTACTATTTATACCAGCTCCTAAATGATTTGAATACACTACTATCTTATATCAGCTCCTAAATGATTTTGAATACACTACTGTATCTATTATATCAGCTCCTAAATGATTTTAATACAATACTACTCTTATACCCAGCTCCTAAATACTTTTGAAACACTACTATCTTATTATACGCTCCTCAATGATTTTGAATACCCTACTCATCCGAGATTACCTGCTCCTAAATGATTTTGAATACACTACTATCTTATACCAGCTCCTCAATGATTTGAATACCCTACTCCTACTGAATCAGAAGAGAAGCATGAGCAGACGGAGAACTTGAGTGAGAAGGCTTTCCTGTACCAGTACTGTGTTACAGTGGACCGAGACGATCGAGACGAGTAACACCCAGGACTGGGCGACGATTTATCTATACAACATGTGGGAGAGCTCGCATCGAGACGCCGTCAACATCATCAGCAGTGTACTGAACCTCTGTCAAACGGAAATTGTATCGCCGTCTCACTGTTTGTAAAATCTATATTTAGAATGTTGATTTGATTGTTGTCTTGTTGAGCAGGTCCAGCACCAGTCGGGCTCACCGGAAATGTTCGGGGACTTGTTTTCTTCCTGGAATGTGGACACTGTGTGGGGTAGACCACTGCCGAGAACTTTTGTCGCTGGGGGAAGATTACCCAACGTGGAGAGCTGCCCTAACGAATTATCAGAGCAGGTAAATAGAGCAGTCCTAACGATCTATCAGAGCAGGTGATCAGATGTTGTTTACGTGACAATCAGAGCAGTGAGCAGACGTGTTTACATTGTACAAATATAGAGGTGAGCAGACGTGTTTACATTGTACAATTAGAGCACAGTGAGCAGAACATGTTTATGTTGTAAATTAGAGCAGGTAAACAGCAGACAGTGTTATATGTTGTACTACTACTGTGTACATTACACAGCAGTCTGTGTCATTTTAAGTTATACAATGTACATATATTTTAGCTGCATGTATTTTCTTTATTACATTCATTTATGAAATTAATATATAAATGTACATTGAACTTGTTATCTCAAATACTGATATCTCGAATACTATGACTATGCCGAAGTGGTTCGGATGGTCCAGCCACCTATTTTTAGCTCACCTGAACCGAAGGTTCTGATTGCCTTTTGTCCGTCGTCTGTCCGTCCGTCTGTCTGTCGTAACTTTCACATTTTTCGACTTCTTCTCAAGAACCGCTGGCCAATTCAACAAACTTGGACACACATCATCCTAGGTAAAGGGACTTCAAGTTTGTTCAAAGAAGGACCAGGCCCACCTTAAAAGGGAGATAATAATCGAATATGCAAAAGTGGTTGTGTCATTAAAAATCTTCTTCTCAAGAACCACTGGGCCAGGAAACTGAAATTTATATGGAAGCTTCCTGTTTAGAGAAAGATTCAAGTTTGTACCAATCATGACTCCCAGTGGTACGATGGGCCTCAATAGGGATCAAAGTTTTACAATGATCATTGGAAAAATCTTTAAAAAATCTTCTTCTCAAGAACAACACTGGCCAGAAAACTGAATATTATATTGACAGCTTCTTGATATAGAGGAGATTCAAGTTTGTTCAAATCATGACCCCGAAGTACGATGGGGCCCCAATGGGGATCAAAGTTTTGCATATGAACATAGGGAAATATTAAAAGAACCACTGGGCCATAAAAGCTGAAATAATTTATATGAAAGCTTCCTGATATGAGAGATTCAGTTTGTTCAAATCATGACCCCGAAAGTATGATGGGGCCCCATTAGGGGATATCAAAGTTTTACACATGATTACATAGGGAAAATATTTAAAAGTCTTCTTCAAGAACCAATGGCCATAAAAGCTGAAATTTATATGACAGCTTCTTGACATAGAGGATATTCAAGTTTATTCAAATCATGACCCCGAAGGTACGATGGGGCCCAATAGGGATCAAAATTTTACACATGATTATTTAGGGGAAATCTTTAAAAAGTTCTTCTCAAGAACCACTGACAGGAAAGCTGAAATTTATATGAAAGCTTCCTGATAGTGGAAATTCAAGTTTGTAACAATCTGACCTCAGGGGTAGGTGGGCCACAAATAGGGGATCAAAGGTTTTACATTTGAATGATATAATTAAAATACTTCTCAAGACCAAAAGACAACATTTACCTTAAAGCTTTCCTGATATAGAGTGCGTGAAGTGGCCAAGCGTGAGCTCAGGTGATGTGATGGTGTCCCAATGGGCCTATTGTATTGTTTTACCCTCCAATACTCCTACTCAATATCTTGAATCCTTGGATATCTTGAAGTTTTTTTCCTCATTTCCTTCAAGTTCGAGATAACAAGGTTTAATTAGTGCATCATCTTGCCCAGATATTGACACACAAGGTCTTGGAAGCGCAGCAACAATATGCTCACTTATTTATTTAAACATTAAAGAATACGTATTTATTAAGCGTTAAAGAAAAACTAAAACAACAGAATGGGTTTTGACATATTTTTTTTTTGACAGGAAGCGGACGCCCTACAGTTGATTATCAGCCAGTTATTAGACAAGGGCTACACGTCACACAGCTGTCGACTGGCTGCGGAATTCGGTGTCTACAGCAAAGATCTGGCTATAGTGGTGGTGAGTACTCACAGAAACTCTTTGCTGTGGCTAATGTAGGAAATTTGACTTCTACCAAAGTAAAATATTTAGTTTTACATTTGTCAGAGATAAGCCATTGGGGCCAAATGGGAGTTCAAAACAAAATGGGTTTTCTAAACAAACCTATTTCCCCAAATTTGTCTTACATTTTACCTGGTAGCCAAATCAATATCTGGAAAATGATTGGTGGTGTCCTATAGACGTGTAATAAGGTTTCGGAATTTCCATTCTTACCCAGGGGGGCCAAATAGGGTTCAAAAACCGACATTTTTTCCTAAAACAAACTCTGTCTTCCAGAACCCCTCTTTCAATTTGTGCAATAACCAAATTATCTTTTGGAAAATGATTGGTGGTGCCTTGTAGATATGCATTGAGATTTCAGAATTTTCATTCTTTTGTGGTTGGGTTGGTTGGAAAATTAGTGGTGTCCTCTAGATATACAATAAGGTTTTGAAATTTTGCTGGATTAGGATGATCCCAGGGCATTTACTTAATATCAGAATACTTAATGTGCATCTTGATGTGTGCAGTAGAAATATATTATATGATTTAGGTGGTCAGAACCTCAGTTGTTTTTAGATAATTATATTTCAATAATTAGGAAATAAGGTTTTAGGTGATCCCAGGGCATGTTCCTGATTTAATACTCGATTCATCTTGATATCTGCAGCCAGAATGCCTATGGTATAACATACGTTGTGTGGTAACTAATGTGGCTTCTATGCTGGTTAAGCAAGTATGACATTTAATAACTCTTGTGTGCGGGTATTACCGGGTACAGTCTTATGACAGCTTTTAATTCTATTGGAATGGATTAGAAAAAACACTGGCGCACTGATGAATTTTTAATTCACTGCTGATATTTGAATTGTTTTATATTATTTGCATCGGTCTGTTTTTTCTCAGGACCCTCATCAAGGCTAGCGAGAGGCGTAGCGGACATAACGACGTCCTGGTCATCCAGCACTGAAAGTCCATCATCACTGGATCATCAATCCAAAACTACTGCACCGACATTCCCTATATCCTACTCCTGTCGTCCTGTACCACACTGTCTAGTGGTAAGACACTCCATAGTTCTTACTCCTGGTCTCTGTTACCACACATCGTCTAGTGGTCAAAACAGACTCCATATTCTACTCCTGTCTCTGTATCACATCTGTCTAGTGTAAAAGACATCTCCATTATCTACTCCTGTCTGTGTAACCCCCAACATCTGCAGTAGTGGTAAGACACTCCGTAATATCTACTCCTGTCTGCTGTTACAACTACACTGTCTATGTGGTAAGATCAACTCCATATCTACTTCCTGTCTCTGTAACCCACACTGTTAGTGGTAAGACACTCCATATCTACTCTGTCCCTCTCTGTACTCACAGCTCCGCGTGTCTAGTGGAAAGACAGTCTTCCATATACTTCCTGTCTCTGTACCAGCACACTGCTATTGTAAGACATACTCCATAGTCTACTCCGTGTCTCTTGTACAACACTTGTCCCCCCTGAGTGGTAAGCACACTCCATATCTACTCCTGTCCCCTCTGTACCCACATACTGTCTCAGTGGCAAATGACCACTCGCATATCTACTCCTGTCCTCTGTACCCACCACTGTTCTAGTGGTGAATAACTACTCCAGTATCTACTCCGTCTCTGTACTTCACAGCTGAGTAGTGGTAGAAGACACCCATAGTCTCCTCCTGTCTCTGTAACCTCCACACTGAGTAGTGGCTAAGACACTCGCATAATCTCTCCTGTTCTGTACCAAGCAAGCTGTCTAGTGTAAGACACTGCGGAGCGCGAGTATTACTCTAGATGCGCCACCGTATAAGTGAGACACGACTGTCTAGATGGTGAGACAGAGCGACTTCCGCACGCGAGAGTTCGGTACTTGCAGTTCGCTCGCGGAGTGAACCCACACTGTCTAGTGGTAAGACACTCCATATCTTACTTCCTGTCTCTGTATCCCACATCTGTCTAGTGGGTACAGACACTCCATATCTTACTCCTGGTCTCTGTACCACACTGTCTAGTGGTAAGACAACTCCATATCTACTTCCTGCGTCTCCTGTACCCCACGTGTCTGAGTGGTAAGACACTGCCAATAGTCTTACTCCTCGTCTCTGTACCCAACCGTTAGTGGTAAGACACTCCATTCTAACTCCTGGTCTTCTTTGTACTCACACTGAGTAGTGGCTAAGACACTGCCATATCCTATCTTCCTGTCTCTGTAACCGCACACTGAGTAGTGGTAAGCCTCCATATCTTACTCCTGTCCTCTGTAACCAAAACTTACTTGTCTTAGTTGGTAAGACCATCTCCATAGTCCTACTCCTTCTCTGTCCAGCACTGTCTAAGTGGTAGACACTGCCATATCTATCCGTCTCTGGTACCCACACTGTCCTAGTGTAAGACACTCCATATCTACTCCTGTCTCTGTACCCACACTGTCCATGTGGTAAGACACTCTCATAATCTACTCCTGTCTCGTTGTACCACATTCTGTCTAGTGGTAAGACACTAGGAGTCCATATCTACTCCTGTCTCTACCCACCTGTCTAGTGCGTAAACACTCCATATTCTACTCTTCTCTGTACCACACTGTCTAGTGTAAGGACACTCCATTGAATCACTCCTGTCTCTCGTACCCACGACTGTCTAGTGGTAAGAACATCCCACTATCTACCTCTCGTCTCGTACTACACACTTGAGTGAGTGGTAAGACACGCATATCTACTGCCTGTCTCTTGTGACCACACTGGTCTAGGTGGTTAAGACACTCCCATATCTATTCCTGTCTCCTGTACCCACAGCTGAGTAGTGGTAAGACACTTCCATTATCTATCTCCCTGTCCCTCTGTACCCACACTGTCTAGAGTGGTAAGACACTGCATACTCTAACTTCTCTGTACCTCACACTAGTTAGTGGGTAAGACACTCCCGTATCTACTCCCTGTCTTTGGTACCCACACTGTCCTAGTGGTAAAGACACTCCATATCTACTCCTGTCTCTGTCACCGCACGACTGTCTAGCTGGTACCGATTACCCATTCTACTCTCCCGTCTCTGTACCACACTGTCTAGCTGGTAAGACACCCATAATCTACTCCTGTCTCTGTTACCCACACTGTCTTTAAGCTGGTAGAACACTTCCATCATCTACTCCTGTCTCTGTACCACACTGTCTAGTTGGTAAACACTCCCATATCTACTCCTGTCTTGTACACACTGTCCTAGTGGTAAGACACTCCATATCTACACTGTCCTGTCTCTGTACCCACAAACTGGTCTAAGTGGCAAGACACTCCATATCTACTTCCTGTCTTCTGTACCACACTGTCCAGTGTAAACACTCCATATCTCTTGCCTGTCTCTGTAACCACAACACTGAGTAGTGGTAAGAACCACTCCATATCTCTGCCTGTCGTCTGTAACTCAACCTGACCTAGTGGTAAGTACGACTCCATATCTACTTCCTGTCCCTCTGCTACCCACAACTGGTCAGTGGTTAAGAGCCTCCATATCTACTCCTGTCTCTGTACTCAACACTGATGTAGTGGTAAGACACTCCATAATCTACTCCCTGTCTGCGTACCCCACTACCTGTCTTAGTGGTAATGACACTCCATATCTACTCCTGTCTCTGTACCCACACTGAGTAGTGGTAAGACACTCATATCTACCGCCTGTCCTTGTACCCCACACTGTCTAGTGGTAAGCACTCCATATCTAACTCCTGTCTCTGTACCCACACTGAGTAGTGGTAAGACACTCCATATCTACTTCCCTGTTCTCTGTACCGCACACTGTCTAGATGGTAACGAATCACTCCATATTCTACTCCTGCTCTGTACCCAGCACTGTCAGTGGTAAGACACTCCATATCTACTCCTGTCTCTGTACCTACACTGGAGTAGTTGGTAAACATACTCCATAAGTCTATCTCCTGTTCTCTGTACCCACACTGTCTAGTGGGTAAGACACTCCATTATCTACGTCTCCCTGTCCTCTGTAGCCCACACTGTCCTAGTGTAAGACACTCCAAATATCTACTCCTGTCTCTGCTCACACTGTCTAGTGGTAAGGACACTCCATATCTACTCCTGTCTCTGGTACCGCACACTGTCTAGTGGTAAAAAACATCTCCATAATCTACTGCCTGTTCGTCTGTATCACGGACCTGCCTAGTGGTAAGAACACTCCAATATCTATCTCCTGTCTCTGTACCCACTGAGATGGGTAAGACACTCCATATCTACTCCTGTCCTGTACCCACGACTGTCTAGTGGTAGAACTCCATATCTATCTCCCTGGTCTCTGTACCCACATACTGTCTAGTGGTTAAGCACACTCCATATCTACCTTTGTCTCTGTACTTCACACTGTCTAGTGTCAAAAGACACTCCATATCTACCTTCTTGTCTCTGTACCCCACTGTCCTAGTGTAAGACACTCCATATCTATTCTGCCTGTTTCTGTACACACTGTCAGTGGTAAAGACACTCCATAGTCTTTACTCCTGTCTCGTACCCACCTGTCTAGTGGCAAGACACTGCATATGCTACTCCTGTCTCTGTACCCACACTGTCTCGTGGTTAAGACACTCCATATCTACTCCTGTCTCCTGTACTCCCACGAGTAGTGGTAAAGACACTCCATAATCTACCTCCTGTCTCTGTATCCCACACCTGAGTAGTGGTAAGACACTACCATATTCTACCTCCTGCCCTCTGTACCACACTGTCTAGTGTGAAGAACTCCATATTCTACTCCTGTCTCTGTACCCACAGCTGTCTAGTGGAAGACCACTCCATAGTCTCTCCTGTCTCTGTACCCACACTGTCTAGTGGTAGACACTCCATATGTATCCTCCCCTGTTCTCTGTAACCCCCAACTGTCTAGTGGTAAGACACTCCATGATCTAGACTCCTGTCCCTCTGTCACCCACAGTCTAGTGGTAAACACTCCAGTATCCTAACCCTGATCTCTGTACCTTGCCCACACGTCCGTAGTGTAAGACACTCATATTAACGTTCCTGGTCCTCTGTACCCACACTGTCTAGTGTAAGAACACTCCCATAGTCTACTCCCGTCTCTGTACCTCACACTGTCAGTGGTAGAGACACTCATATCTCTCTGTCCTCTGTACCCACACTGTCCTAGTGTAAAGACCTGCCATATCTACTCTGTCTCTGTACTCACACTGAGTAGTGGTGACACTCTCCTATCTACTCCTGTCTCTGTACCCCACTGAGTAGTGGAAACATCCATATCTACTCCTGTCTCTGTAACCAACACACTGTCTATGGTAAGACAGCTCCATAATCTACTCCTGTCTCTGTATCCCACACTGTCTACGTGGTAGGACATCTCCAATATCACTCCTGTCTCTGTACGCCACACTGTCCTATGGTAAGTACACTCCATATCTACCCTGTCTCATGTACCTCGACAACTGCTAGTGGTAAGACACTCCATATCTACTCCTGTCTCTGTAGCCCACACTGTCTAGTGGTAAGACACTCCATATCTACCCTGGTTCTGTACCACAGCTGTCTAGTGGTCAAGAACACCCGATACTACTCCTGTCTCTGTACCACACTGAGTAGTGGGTAAGGACCACTCCATATCCTACACTTGTCCTCTGTACCCACACTGCTAGTGGTAAGGACATGCCATATCTCTCTGTCTCTGTACCCACAACTGTCTAAGTTGGTAAGACACTCCATAATCTACTCTTGTCTCTGACTCAAACACTCTAGTGGTAAGACAGAAACTCCAAATCTACTCTTGTCTCTGTACCCACACTGTCTAGTGGTAGACACTCCATATCTACTCCTGTTCCTCTGTACAACACTGTCTAGTGGTAAGACACTCCATATCACTCCTGTCTCTGTAGCCGCACACTGTCTAGGGCAAACACTCCATATCTTTAC
>CAJDSM010061954.1:0-20384 GCA_903981925.1 Ostrea lurida | reverse complement strand
TGTATGGAGTCTGATTTACAACATCCCTTGGATTAGGACTGTTTTGACCTGACCATGACATACCGCAGTGTTCCTTAGGTTTGGGGACTGGTTTGACTTGAGCCAGACATACCATGTACTAGGTTTGGGGACTGGTTTGACCTGAGCCAGACTTACCATTGTTCCTAGGTTTTGTGGGTACTGTTTGACCCTGAGCCCGGCATACCGGGTGTTCCTAGGTTTGGGGACTGGTTTGTACTCCTCTACCTGAAGCTTGGGAGGGGGAGGTCTAGGAGGGGCTTTCTGTTTCTGTTTAATCTAAAAAGCAATGATATTGATTCAAATTTTGCAAAACTTGCTATACATAAATCTAATAAATAATCTGTGATTTTCAAGGTCACAAGGTCATCTTTGACCACTTACCCATTCATTGCATGGTGAGATTTCATTCTCCTCCATGAAGAGAGCATCATAATGTGTGATGAACTTGTATACAATCTGATTGATTTTCCCCTGGTCCTTTAACCCTACAATTCCCTGGCCACATCTATGTACAGAAAGAACATCATCAGTTGAACTACATGATAATCATGTGACTAAATCATTATCCATCTGATATTTATTCAAATAGAATTTTACAGTAATAGAAACCATCCTAAACCAACATAATTAATTATTCCAACAGTCAATATGTTTTGAAAACTGTGTATGAATAATACAACAAACTGTGCTGTTTTGGATCAGGAATTTGCTTTCTACAAGTTTAACAGAGATAAACACGTACCTAAAGAGGTTTGGTCCAAACACAATGGCTAGAGACATGGGGCTCATTTTGTTGGCACGTTCAAACTGAGCCACAACCACCAGGAATCGAATCAGATATCGCAGTAGGTTATACCGCAACACCTCCAGCTGGGAGATCTCCGCCTTCAGACCAGACATACAGCCAGCGGGGTCATTCTGATACTCTGAAGAAAAAAAAAAAGGTCAATTAAAAGGTCAAATCTCAGTACATGGACTCTGTCTTTAAAAAAAACCAATCAACACATTAGAGGACTTTGAATAAGTGCTTATGGCATATGAAATGAGTTACCGGATTTAATATTTCCATGCCTTGGCGAGGGAAATATTTAAATCTGGTAATGAATTTCATAAATTTCAAATGCCATAAGAACGAGTTTAATATTCTATTTATCACACAACTATTATTAAAGGCATATTTTGATTGACTTTCTATTTCACAACCCGAATTTGTCTTTTTGTTATTGTTTGACGTCGTCAATTCGATTGTGACGTCATCTGCAACGTCACAGTTTGAAGACTTGAGATTTCTGCTACACTTATTTTCAATTCATAAAGGACACAAAATCCTCTTGGAAAAATTTTGGTAAAAAAACAATGTCTTTACTGTCAATGTTAACAGTTTCAGTGACCCCTCTGCTCCTTGCAATTACAGACCCAGTGTCGCTGCTGAGTTGTATTAGTAAAATATTTGAAAGAATAATTTTTAAACACATTTACAATTTTCTGCACTCTCACAACATTTTTATAAATATCAAGCAGGATTCTTACCAGGTCATTCTACAGTGTATCAGCTCTTAGAAACATATCACTCTATTGTTGAAAGTATTGACAATGGTGATTATTGTTGCATGGTCTTTTGTGACTTATCTAAAGCTTTTGATAGAGTTTGGCATAAGGGTCTAATTCACAAACTTCAAATGTATGGTATCAATGGTTCAATTTTACAATGGTTTGGTAGTTACTTAAATAACAGAACGCAAAAAGTAATGTACAGAAACTTATATTCCTCTGTGGGAAGTGTACATGCTGGTGTGCCTCAAGGCTCTGTTCTTGGACCTCTTTTATTTTTGGTTATGTAAATGACGTAGCTGCAACATGGTGTCTGTTTGCAGATTATACGCTGACGATAATTCGCTACAACAATGTTCAGATGATATCTGTCTTATTGAACAAAAACTTAACAATGATCTAAGAATTTTAGATGAATGGTCAAAAAAATGGTTATTGAAATTAATCCCACAAAACTAAAGCTATACTTTTTCATCTAAAAAATGTTCAGCAACTTCCTGAATTATATTTTGATAATTGTCAGTTAGAGTATGTTACACATCACAAAACCTGGGGATACTGTTCTCGTCAAAATTAGGATGGTCTGATTACATCGAAGGCATTGTAAAAAAGGCTTACAAAAAACTAGTTTACTCAAAAAAATAAATTTACTGTATCAAGAGATATTCTATCTCAGATGTATATTTCATTTATTAGACCGCAACTTGAATACGCTGTTCAAGTGTGGTCTGGGTGCACAAAAGCGGAAATAGAAAAATTAGAAAAAGTTCAACTACATGCAGCCAGAATTGTAATTGGTCTTACATTATTGCTTCAAAAAATTCATTATATTTAGAGACAGGCTGGGAACCTTTAGAAGTTAGAAGAAATAGAGCTAAGCTTGTAACTATGTACAAAATACACAATAATTTAGTTCCTCTTTATCTACAGAATATTGCACCGAATATTAGAAGCACTATTTCTGGATATGCTACTAGAAATTCTATGAATTATTCTTTACCAAAATGCAGGCTGGAAATATTTAATAAATCCTTTATTCCTGACACTGTCAGAAATTGGAATAATTTAAGTATCACACAAGAGAAGCAACTTCTATTAAATCTTTTAAAAAATGTCTGCAAAGCACTGTTTGAAAAACCACCTAGATTATTTTCATTGGGAAAAGATTTTTTAATATAATCCATACAAGGTTAAGACACAATTGTATTTTAAACTCCGATTTATTTCGTTGTAACTTAGTAGACAACCCAAATTGTTCGTGTGACTAACGGAAGATGCTTACCATTTGTTTTTTGTCTGTAAAAAATATAATACTGCTAGACATTGTTTAATGAACAAATTACTATCATTCAACGATATATTTATTATTGATGTGCATTTATTGTTATGGGGAATGAATCTCTTCTTGATGTTCAAAAATGTCGAACTTTTCAAAGTTATTCAATCTTTTCTTGATGAATGTGGTCGTTTTTCTAAAAACATGTAATGTACTATCTTACTTTTATTCTATATGTACTTGTACACTCTAAAACACATTGGTATTAATGTACATGTGTTTGAATAATTTATAAATGTTGTAAAATACTCAAAATGTATGCAATTGTATATACTATTGTAATGGGAGAGGGCAATCTAAGTTTATGAACTTGTGCCCAATCCTTTTGGCATTACTGTCAATAAAATATGTTAATTCAACAGTTTCAAAGGATGATACGCTGTTTCTTTATGTAGCGCATGATTGATTGACCTACCTTTACCTAATTGCATTTTTATTGAACCTCAGCTACAAGTTCACATAGTATTTCCGAACCCGTGTTATGAACCCAGAAACAGTACAGTTGTGTGATAAATTAAATCAATTCATACAATTCCAATCCATCAAAGGTGGAATTCTTATTGATGGCCATTCCTTATAATGACAATGATCAGTTGTTACCATACATTCTTTTCAATATTATAGACAAATCTTCTGATTCCCACCACACTGATTTTATGCATGTAAGTGGAAATGTCTTTTGTAAATTGAAATCAGAGATCTTCAACATATCTGATTAATTTACAAAGAACACTAATTGAATGCAAAGTGAATGAGAGTCTATAGACCAATAATGTTGCTACAGATTTAATAAAGGATAATGAAATCATCTCATTATGGCCTCACTACCTTCTTGAATGGCGATGAACTTTTGAGTCTTGTTCTCTGATATCAATGAACCCGGAATTTCCCGTAGAAACAACTTGAGTAAGCTTGCCACTGCCATCAAATCTTCCTCTTCATAAAAGTTTGCATCTCCTCGCATGTCAAAGCTTGTGCGGTACTTCTCAACAATCCTCGTGCTGCCATTAATTCGGAAAATTCCCTCTGTGTCAAAACCTATATAACATAAATGTCCAAGTAATCAGTGGCATCAAACAGATTTTACAATCATATTTAATGTTATTTATGAAATAAACTCATAGTTTGTTTTATGGGGATATCAATTCACATACTCAGCCAAGTTGATTGTGCAGAATTTTCCTTGTTTCTATTGTTTCCTTTCAGGGTTTTTGTTAATATCCTCACAATACATTCAACCTACTCATTTTATAATTGAACTTGTTATATGGGTTTTTATGTAAATGTGAAAGACGAGTGTTTTTATCAAGAACTTAAAATACAAAGAAACGACATGTTCATTACCAACAAAACATTGGCAAAATAAATAAGACATCAATATATGTTCTTTGGATTGTCTACAACAATTTATTGTGTATTTATGGAATGAAAGTAATATTTACTCATTTTATACAATATAAAGTAAGTAAGGGCAGTTTATGAACAACAAACCGTGAAGCAGTTTATAAAATGTGTAAACTGTCCCACAGGTAAAAGTTACATTCATTCCTTGTAATATGATTTAGTAAATTGCATTTTAAAATATTATTTGCTGAATAATTCTAAAGAAAATATAAATTTTGTATGATGTGGACTGATGTTGCCGAAGCAACAAAATGAAAACTGAACAGCCAAATGTATTGTAAAGTTATTCCTAGGACATCATATGATGGGACTAAATGGCAAACACTTTGTTTATATGATAATGAAGCAATCAAATTGCATGTTACAAATAAAATTAAAATCACACTCAAATGATCAATTCAAACTGTCCTAGCCATTTGGAAGTACATATGTAGATGTCGATTTAAGTTTTGCATAGTTGAAAAATATTCACTATATCCTGTCTCTGTGCTAATGAAAATTTCATCACATTTTTCAATAAATATTACTCTTTTAGTAAACATCAAAAACTAAGAAATAAATTGCTCTACTCTTTATATCCTTTCCTATATCTGTGGCCTAAAAATATGAACAGGCCAAAATTTGGATCTCTATGCCTTTGTTACGGGCCACGGGAGGCATGTTTTAAATTAGTATGGATTTGTCACCTCTCCATAAAATTTTATTGAGCTTCAAATATATTTGAGATATTAAATTGCAGAGTACCATTTTTCCAGATATTCAACCCTCCAAAGAGATGTTTTGCTTCAAAGACACTAGGATAAGAGGGGAGGGGCAAAGCAAACTCTTGGCTTTTTGGCAATTGAGTCTGAAATTCATCCAAAATTATTCAGGAATTTGTAAGTAGGTTGTCTTAAAATTGTATACTTTTTCTTTAAAATATCAACTCCACCTATTTCTATCATTCTTGAAAACATGTGGGCATTGAAAGGCTATCACTAAAAAAAAAAAATTTAAAAAAATAAATAAAAAGTTAAAAACCCAATTTTTATTGGTTTGGAAATAAAAAGACACCTACACGCATTTCTACTTTTGTAAAATCAATTGTTTGAAAAATAAAGTACATTTCAGACAGCCTATTCTGTTTTGGAGATGTGGATATCATTCTTTTATCTTCATGACAGTGTATTCCTTGTAAACATGAGCAAGACTTTTTTATTTTGTACTTGAAATTTACTACTTTGCACTATCTGCCAGACCCTACCACAAACAAATGCCATATGTGCTATAGCCCCAATCATGTTATAACCCTTAGGATGAAATACCAATATTACATGCACACAATCCTATTGATCTGCAGACTAGTTATGTAATCATGCTCTACTTAATGATACTATCACCAAACCCCACGATGGCACCCACCTTTATCACGGATGTGCTCACAGATTTTGCTGACTATGTACGGTACTGTTGATCCTGACGATGCATTTGTCATCAGTTCCTCCAGTGGCACACCAAATGTCTTGTTCATGTTCCCTAGTCCTTTTTTCCTTGTGCCCGGACTTAATAATTTTTTCATCTTGTCCACAGATGACATGGTAAAATTTGCAGTCTTTGACTGAAAAGAGAAAAATAAAACATTGTTACATCTGAAAGTAATTTTGACAATCTGTTCATTTTCATATCCAAAAATATACAGTATCTCCTGGCCAAATTATGTATCACCTAAGTGGTGTACTACTGATAACCAACATTTTATCTGCAGAAGTTTGTAAGGTTTATGTCATATATGCTATATTTCTATGGATAATCTAACAATTATATTCAATATTGTATTGACATTTGTGCTCATTATTTTGGAAACTGTTGCTTGGCATTGCATTTTACATAACTGATATTTTGTCAGTAACAAGTTTACGACTTCTAGATATTGATATTAAAGTAGGTGTGCATGTTCAGCAAATCTTTACTGATATTTCTCCAAGTTCACATATACCAAAAATACCTCAGCACAACCACTATAAAGTCACATAGTTGACAGGATAACAGTTTATTGTGTTATCAGTGCTAGAAGGAACTTTAGTGCACTGGCTTCTTTATATGTGCATAAAGAGAGAGAGAGAGAGAGAGAGAGAGAGAGAGAGAGAGAGAGAGAGAGAGAGAGAGAGAGAGACATACCAAAAGTTCACATTGAAGGAATGACACAAACAGTAAAACCTGTCAATCTTTCAACATCTAGAAACCCTTAACATGCATAGAAATAAATTTGTGAGAGAAATGTTAAGTATTTTCCATTCTTTTTGGCACTGGGGGGGAAATCTGACTGACAAAAACCTGAATGAGATGTCTATTCCATGTCTGACAACTACACAGTTTTCCCATCTATATTTTGCTCATTTGAAGAGGTCTGAACACTTCTAGTATCTAATGGATTATGAAATGTGCTTACCAGCTGAATAGTTAGAATGCTTGCTATCTAGTGAGCATTGTAAGGGTCTTTGCATGTCAAAAATTTCCACAATATACATATATTTAAACTAAATTTCTGTATAAAATTTGAGACATTAGAGACTCCACCTTCACCCACACCTACCATCAACTCAAAACCAAGGAAATTTCTATTTTTCCAAAAATTTGACACTATTTACTTTTGTGGTCATTTTACCTAACCTAATTCTATATAATGATATAATAGTGTATATTCTCTTGCTCATTAAAAAAAAAAATACTGAGAGTAAATCATGGCTTTTTAGGTTGTATATTCTCTTGCTCATAAAAAAAAAATCATGGCTTTTTAGGTTAATTATTTCAGAGAAAGTTTTACCCCCAAACACTGTGTTACATAACATACCTATGCAAAAATCAAAATGCCAACTATATAGAAATCTACT
This sequence comes from Ostrea lurida, assembly GCA_903981925.1. Taxonomy (NCBI): domain Eukaryota; kingdom Metazoa; phylum Mollusca; class Bivalvia; order Ostreida; family Ostreidae; genus Ostrea; species Ostrea lurida. The sequence goes on along the minus strand of CAJDSM010061954.1, from coordinate 13,202 downwards.
TACTGCAGAATCAACGTCTAGAATGGAATAATCACCAGATCCTGCCTTCACATTCACTCTCATTTCGTTCCCGCCTTAGTCTCTCCTAGTACTGCATCCTGTAAACAATAACAGTGGCATTAGAAGGACCAGCAAGTGCCCCCTACAACAGGTGTGACCTGCCTTCTGTCACTGTCAGCACACGAGAGATTTCCCAGGGACCATCCATCAAACTTGTGATGTAAACTAGTCCTCTTTAAGCTACTAAATACCATCTTCATAGCTTCCATGTTTCACATTAATTAATGTCACGAAAAACACGAACAACAAGAAAGGAGGATTCATTGGCCTCTGTTTGGAAAGCAGCTCTTTCATTTTTTTCAAAAATTCTGTCGAATTTTTTTTTTTTAATTTCTTGAAATTCTGTCGAAATTATTGTATAATTTTAAATTTCACTTTCTAGTACATTATACATAACAACAGATAAATGTCAAGTAAATGTCAATTCAAAAAAAAAAGTTATCTATGTCTTAAATTTATCTACAATGATCTTCTATATTCTCAAAAACTGGTATAATAGATACTCTGTGTATTTACCTACTGGAATCTTGTATGCCCTCAAAAACTGGCACAAATACTGCTATCATCTTATCGCACACTTTAATGAAATCAATGCTAGTCTGATATCAGACCACCCGGCAGTAAATCATTAAGAATCAGGTGTTTAAAATGTACTCCCACCCTTTTGGTTGTGTGAATTTACAAATCCCTTAAATATTTCTGCCAAACTCAGTGACAGCGTGGAGGTAGGGAAAATCGCAGAATAGAAATTTTATCAAAACAGCTGTCTGATGCACCATCTTCCCTAACCGAATTCCTGCAAAAAAACAACAAACTGCAATACCTTGCACCTCTTTCTACTGGAGCCATACGATAAGCCGAAAATAAATAAACATGACAGTTAGATGCAAGTGACTCTTTAATCTGAAATACACATCTTCGGGGGAAACTTTATGAATGAAAAAGAATGTTACCTGGCATTTGTAACGATAAGACTGGAGTCATTTGTAACGATAAGACTGGAGTTTCCACTCCCCTCAGTGTGGAGAGAAAAAGATTCCCAAAAGAATTCCAAAACTGCTACAGTAAAAAAGATAATTCTCAGCAACACTACGATACTTGGATGTTAAATCCATCAGCTGTCCAGAGGCCCTGTTGTTTATTTACATCACTGAAGGTCAAACATTCCCTCACCTCCAACACTTCAGCATTCTACATCATGACCTTCAGATTATGTATCCTCTCAAAACAGATCACACCAAACACATTAAATCTGACAAAAAAACCTCCAGCTCTACTCTTATACATTAGACTCTACTTTGTAGACTTTTATCTATTAAAAAACTCGGCAAAAGAATGAAGTTATCAGAGTATTTCACTATTAAAGTCTGAATGAAATGGCCAAATTCCCATTAGTTTAAATGCACATTATGAAATCCAGATCACCTAAATATTATTCTGGATTTGCTTGAATACCTCTCTTGATCACGTAACAATGGAAGTCTATAATCTTCTCCTGGCCCACTCTATTTCAGAATGTGTTCCAAAGACTCTTTGAACAATATGCCAACATTTGACGTGGTGTTGTTTATCATTAAATCTACTAAGAAGGTATAACACCTCGACAAAAACGATCCCGTGCAAAAAGTGTAAAATACGGACAGTGGTGTTTTGAGATTTTCATTGAACGTTTTCTTCTGCATCTGATGTTAGACACATGTAACATAAAATATGAATGAACATGATAAAAGTAGGGATTCCTCAGAATCTATTGACTTTAGTCTATCCGAAATGTTTCATTAACGAAGAACAAGTACTGCCTCTGAAGGGTTTTATCAAAACATCATCACGATTCACGGTGAAAAACAGTTAGTTAAATGTCACCCTCTCCTGATAGCCTCTTCATTAAGAACATCAACGTGATCTCTATCTCTGCAGCCTGGTACTTTCCTCTGTGACAATCAGTGATTGATGACATCAATACAGTGTACACAGAAGAGGGGGGTTCTCCCTGTGAAGTTTGTCAATGACAAATCTAAAACCTAAACAGACTTAATTCCCAGGTTGCCTGTCAAACTCAGCGATTGGGTTAACCCTATTCTATATCTAATGAGCAAAAATCTGCTTAATGACATATTCCAAATGAGCTCTTTCATTTACTTGAGATTTGGATTTGCAGCAATCAATTATTTTATTTCATAATTTGCTATCCATAAGTTAGTCCACTTCAAAGTATTATATGCACTGAGCAACTCCAGCATACTAGAGGTCCACCACGAGAAACTTTTGACTTGGCGCCACTTAACCGAGGCATATAAGGGACGTTAACCAAGACACTAACTTGTTGGAGTAACTCTGAACCAACAGACATTGTATTTACTAAAATTGTGTAAAAGTCATCAAAATAAGGATAAACTTTCAGTACCAAGATCTAAATTTTCAACAATCCTTGAAGAACTTTTTTTTTCAATGTTACCTATGTAGACCCCTAACCATGAAGAAACATCACTGGAAGCTAATATTGCGATCGAATATGTTTAATAAGTACATGATGACATGAATATCACTATCACAATATATCACTATCACGTTTATCCTCATTTGACATGAGGGGGCACTAAGCCCATTAGCTTGAAATGGTTATGCAATATAATCCCTTCTATGGTTGAGTGGTTAATCATATAAATGACCAGTCCAATGGTGTTGCTTGAAATTTTCAAAGACTTTCTATGGTTGAGTTGTTAATCATATAAGTGACAAGTCCAATGGTGTTGCTTGAAATTTTCAAAGATTTTGGTGTTGCCTAGCTTGCACAAATTTTTGATCAAATCTGTAAAATATCTTGGACAGAGATGTAACTGCTTGCAGACATTCATGACTTTATTTTACGCCAGGCTTCAGATGTTGTTTGTGATAAATGGTAATGTCCAGATTTTAACCTTAAAAATTTGGGATCAACTGGAAGGTTTTTGGGGTGGTTTTTTTCTTTCATTCAAAATTAGATTCTGCAAATTTGAGGCCTCCGACAAATCTTTCACACATTTCGGCAAGTTGGTCTTGCCAAGGGTATTCACAATAAAGTCTCATCATAATAAACTCTGACAAAACTGCTTATAATGATTATATTGCATATAACCTGCTTGCTCTGAAAGTCTCCCCTCATCCAAATTGTTGACACTTCTAATAGAATTTTTCAAAATCCCTTTATACAAAATATTTTATGGTTGCCCTTTTCTTGAAGTCATTCTGTTAAGCAGCCATGTTTTTTTTTTCCTAGCTAGTGATGCTGAGGAGGTGGATCTTATTTGTTTTCATTAATACCTCACTATATCATCACTGTATCTGACGTATCAAATTGCGAAACATCAAAGGAAAAGCACTGTATTATAGGGCAAGTTCTACAGTCTCAAAGAGGAAAAGTTCACAGTGCAAAAGGAAATTTAAAATGGTGACTCTTAGAGCTCCCACCTTCATATTACTGCATCACACAATGAATACAAATCTAACCACAAAAGTTTATACTCAATTTCAGTCCAGCAGCCATAAGGTTCTATGAGTTCTGGAATTTAGAAGCCTTGGTTCAACATTAGGATCTATTAGTCTTCAAAAAGAAATATCAAAGGAATCTCTAAACAGCAGTTGAGCCATACATCACTCAATACCCAAAGTACATGTAGCAAAGACAAGTCTAGTACGTGTAAAAAAAAAATTCCAGAAAGAAAACTACCGGTATATTACATGGATAATATGGAGATACATATCATTTGTTCCTGTGATACAATACTATTAAACACACAATCTCGATTTTTATGTATCAATGAGATATCAAAAGTATGACAAGTGATTTACATTGCCATATAATGCCTTGGCACCCCCCCCCCCCTTTCTACTCATCACTTGGGTGACAAACTACTCCAACAAGTTAGAGCCTCGGTTTACGTTCCTTATATACCTTGGAAAAATGTATTGAAAATTGAAATGTTTATCCAGATGATAATCTTTTTCGGGAAAGTCTTTGGTGCAATTTTAGCCAGGCACAAAGTTACGAAGAAAACACAAGCTACTCTGTCTAAAACCTATCACTTTCAACAAGTACCCTGTCAACACCTCCCTTTAATGAGAGATGAAATGTAATGATGTGTCAGTTAGGTAGCATGTGTCGATCTCGACTCATTTTTGTACCACTAATTTTAGCACATCTGTACTATGTGTATTGTTAAATTTCGAATATAAATGTGTAGCATATATTACATTTGTATTTTACAGTATTGATCAATTGCCTATTAATAAATCAAACATGTACTTTAATAAATCGCAACACATATGATATGATATACAATATATTCATTCATAAATTGGTATTGGGCTTGGAGTGAATATCATACGAGATTCTGGATTTTGCGCAGCATTGTTCATTGATGTGAAATATGTGTGCATGTACATGTAGTAAGTTTTTAATGTATAAAAGGTCACCCACATAGAATGTACCTGTTTTTCGATTGATTCTTGTTATAATGTTGTGAAGATTTATTGTTTTGGAATTTTAAACTCTGGGTAGAAGTGAGAAAATAATCATGAGAATGACAGTTTATTTTTTCATGGAGTCGTATTTTTGGGTTGGTCCGAGTTTTGTTTCATTATCATTGCACCAAAATAATAAGTCCGCAAAGCAAGATCAAACTGTTTGTAATATTACCAGCTGGGATGAGTTTGTCCTCCCGACATTAGCTTGGATAATTATGAACTATAATAGCTAAACTCTGGAAGATAAGAACTACTGTTGACAACTGACAAGACAAACAAGAAATTCTGAGATCAATTTTGCACTATGAAGGTTGTTTTGACAGATTTCCAAACATATGAAGATGACAGACCTCTTTAATAAGTAAAAGTACGAAAATCATGTGATGAAATGTGTGAATTATAAATATTCCGGACATTAATCCAGAAGATTTTGCTGGATACCAAAGTGTCCAGATTAATAAGGCTCCACTGTAATAAAATGAAGAGAAAACAAAAGTTATAGCTCAATACTTGGTGTGAAAGCCTACCTAGCTGCAGCCTCTGCTGGGGGTTCCTATCCTATGGCTGTTTGAGCGAGCGACAGGACAGGATACGTAATTCCAACATCCAGCTAATTCACGTATCTCTTTGTCTAGATGTACCTGAGAAAAACAACAAAGCTGGTTAATAATCATATCTGTGGTTAAATGGTATTCTACCAACCTCTACTGAACAGACATCTTTATACACTACGGTCACTACCTATTGAGCAATCTCACGATGTGTTGGTGATCTGTTTTTATTTTTCAAGTTTATCTTTATACACTGTACGACAACAGAATATACCATCCCTATATGTCTCAACAGAACAATAACATCCCTTTGTACACCAGGTCTTAACAGAACATAACCTCATTTGTAACCAGGTTTCTAACAGAACATAGGTATCCCTATGTTGTCTTACCGCAAATCACCCCTGAATTAGAAGCTTGGGCGGGCCGATATAGTATTGCGTTGAGTGACGACACATTTGAATGTGACAATTGAATTTGTTTAATGTCATACAACGAGAGTTTTCATTGGCCGATCCAGCCCGCCCACTTTCTATCGCCGATTTGAGTTTGTGAAACCGATTTCGACAATACCCTCTGTAAAAACGCTTGTTAAATCATCCCACATGTACATATTTAGAAGCTGTTGCGAGATATCGTACAATATTTCACTTGTTTGAACCAGAATTATTTCTTTTTTTTAAAATCAGTCTTTACAGATAACTCACTTCGCCATTTCTATTATAATCACGAATCAAGCACGTGGTTCTGTTCAGAGGCAATCTCTGCGTTTTATTACTACATTACCGTTCTTGAATTAAATTAAAAAAAAATTACCAAATGTACGTATTTATATTTTATAGAGAGATTTTTTAAATTATTTATTATTGATAGATTTATTATTGATTAACATTCACTTCAGACCTACCCATGAAGCGACGAAGCACGTGTTCAGGTCATTGAATACTCGAGATATGCATTTTATTACTACAATACCGTACCTTAGATTAAAAGAAAAACAAAAATATCAAATACCTTAGTAGCAATTTGTTGTTACACTTTTTCAGACATAACATAAAACAGTTGCGTCGAACATTAAAACATATCCAAGGTAATATATTTATATTGTTGGTTTTTCCCTTTTTGCACGCGGAGATATTATAGACACCTGACACGAGTGCAAAAGCTGACACTCCGCTAAAAGGAAAATTTGGGCGGACTTAAACGTATGGAACAATGAGAGTTTCTAATCATTTCGCAATTGTAATACAAACAGATTCAACAGTATTCATCACCCAACGCAATACTATATCGGCCCAACTCCCTCTAATTCAGGGGTGATTTGCGGTAACAGAAACAATGGAAGTTGAATTTCATAAGCAATCCAAAATCTCATATTAAAGGTGAAGATAATGAACAGTGATTAATCTCATAAGTCCTTAACGGAACACTTATTACACCGTGAGTCCTTTATATTGATCTGAAGAATATTTTAATACCTTTATTCTCATATTTAAATTATCCATAACTGATCCTCCATTGATCATAATTTTAACAATTTGAATCATAACTATATACTAGAAACACTATAAACATACCACAAATGTGTTTGACTTTGGGACTGCTGGTTACTGGATGGAACTCTTTATTTAAGCATTTTGAATTCATTTTACCCAAACATGCTTTTTACCACTTTGACTGGTTCTAGAGAAGTCAAAAAGAGTAAAGTACAAACGGACTATGAACAATCAAAATACCCCACTTGACCTTATAGCTCAGGCAAGCTAAGAATAAATTGATTTCATAATATGACTTTATAATTCATTGCTAAATGCCATTAAGTCATATACACAGACTACAGATAAAATACAATAATTACTCCTATTTATCTAGATTGCACAAAAATATGTTTTGGTCCTTGAAGAAAATTCTATCCAATGCCAAAACATGGTTATAAATTCAGGATAGCATCCACTACTGTAAACACAATAAACAAATCTTGTTTAGGCGCACTTGTGTACCATCTACAATGTATATACAAAATAGTTTAGGCCGAACAGAAAACTATCACTTGAGATTGTTTTGTTGGACATTATGACTGGAAATACTCTGGACCACAGCCAAAACACTTACTTTTGACAACTGGCTTAACATTTCCAGTGTTTATAAACTGACGAGTTTCTTGAGAGATTTTTTTGTAACATTTATTATTTTAGTCCTACAAACATTGACACATTAGACTGATGTTTCGTGTGACACACTAACAGAAAAAGGACAAGAATATCCCATCCCATCCAAACAGTGGCTCTTTAATCGAATACATGAATGAAAATCAAATATAAATCACCTCTCTGCTGAAGTGATGTTATAGCAGCTAAATTATCAAACTTGAAAGCAGATCACTATCCACTCACTATGTGAGGATTCCTGGATTTAGTATATCAGAGTACAATAATAAAGAATTGGTACATCATCTATTTTCATACATCAAATAATGCAATTATGTCTGCTCTCTCTTCATGTTGGTATATTCTTTTCAAATAAAATGCCTGACATACAGATTCAAATTTTTTACTAAATTCCTGGAAATAAAACGCTCATAGTTTTGAGACTTCCGGTGTAAAATTTTTTTCACACGATTTTGAGATCATAATAAAAGGATTTTGTACCTTGAGATGTAATAATTATATAATAATACTGTAAATTTACATTGATTAATCAAGAAATGGTATCATGCTCTTAAAAAAATAAACCAACCAAACACACAACCCATGTAATCATATCAAATTGGCATCACAGTATGAGGATTCTACTGTACCATGATCATTTTCAGCACTGTATCAACATTACATTTAGTTGCACTCTTTATTATTATCTCATACTCAATGGGGTCAAGAGGAAACCTGAGATATCTGAGGGCCTGAGATACTGAAGTAACTGCAACATCCCACTCGCTTCAGCATATCTATGGTATTCAAGACGTCAATGGATCTAGCTTAGGCAATAGTTATAGCTTGACATCAATTGTGTTTGCACTTTTCAAAAGGAAAACAAATAGAGCATACTGTCCTTTTAAATGTTGTTGCTTATCTAATTCATAATTCAGCAAATTATCAGTTTATTGTTGTAGGACTGTCAATCTTTAAATCCTGAGTTTGAATCTTGCAGAATTAGATATTTTCTTCAAATTCCATGACAATTTTCTTAATGGGTGTTATATACATCCTGAACCATCTGTACATTCCATGATTTTGAGAATCTTAGTTTCTATCATTGAAAAGTTGTCACTCTTTTATCAATTGATAAAAGCAACTTAATGATCAAGATTTTGTACTTCTAAATTTCAAAAGATCAGAGCAAATAAATTATTTCCTAAAATACATTGCACATAATTATTTTAGGGTCTATATGGACAAAACCTTATATACATAACAATTTCAAATTGGATTTACTGCAAATAATTTTGAGCAGTTCAATATTGTTAAAACAAAAGAAAAGCATTATTTGTTGGGACTTAACTTGAAATTTATGGCACAGTTGTCAAAAACTGTCAGCCCAACATAAATTGGCTTGTTCTGTCAAAAATGCTTCGGTCCAAAATTGGACATTGGACAAGGTTTGTGATGGGAAGCTGACAATACTGTTAGGAAAATCTAGTTAAAAGGTCATCAACTTCAGTCAGAATTTATACCCCAATAAAGTGTAGGGGAGGATGAATCACATTCAGAGATTTGTATCCCTCTCTCAATGACTGTCAAAATGTTAAACATCAGGACAGTCTACACTAGACAGATATAGACATTACTGTACACAAAGCAAATTTACTTAGCATAATTTGACATCATAAGTCAAATAAAATGACATATCTAGTCTCTAATGATGAAATTAAGTCCTATCTTTGTTTAATGATTGATATATATTACTGGTAAATAAAATCACAGATTTAATGCATAAAAGTTTGCTGGTTTATAGAAAAAAATACACCAACTCAAAAAAGTGTCTCCTATTTCTCACATTTTACTACCTATAAAAACTAACTTAACGGTCACCCGAGTATCAAAGCCTGTACAGGGAGCCTCATGTCAATATGGAGTCTTCTGTGTACATGTTTATGATCTCTCCAAAATATATTATATACAACTTCTATTAATTAAAGAAGGAAAAATAGAAGAGGAAGCAAATAAATCATTTCCACCCCCTCCCCAACCTGAATCCCTGACACCCATGCACTCTGAATTTCACAATTATTAAAGCACAATATAAGCATGTTCTACCCTCAGATGTTTTTTTACAAGTAGTAAAATCTCTTAAGAAATCGACAATATTCTTTCAGTCTTTTTTTTTCAAATCATTACTTTAACAGCACAACAGTATTTTGGCCAGGGAACATTGATATTAAGCATTAGCACATAATTTCTCGGAACAGAAAGTTCTTGTTTAAGCATTGTCTAGAACATTGGATTATCACTTGACTGTTTTGCTCAAATCAAATTCTTGTTTACAAAGAAATGGGTATTTACTTTCATGCATAGTTTACCAATGAGAGCATTCAATTATTTTTAGTCTCAATTTCTCATACAGCTTAGAAAATTGGTAAGTGCAACTGCAATGTAAACTTTCACCCTGCGGATGAACAAGAGGTCCCTGGGCCAAAGTGTTTACATGAATCATCTTTGCAAACTATTCTTCCGTTTCTTACCCTCTTTGAATCCCATGAAAAAGTTGTTACTATTGATCATCAATATGACAAATATGGTCTTGCTGTTGTGGAGAAGATTTTAAAAAGATTTTTTTTCCCCTGTATTCATGTACTTTGTAAATCCTGATCTTTGAATTTAGCCCTAGTCTACCCTACTACATGTACCAGGGCCCATAATTTGAAAAACAAGAGGTCCATGCACCTCAACTGCCACCAGAATGTAAAGCATCACATTTTCCAGAGCTCATAACTCATGTGCATAAAATTTTTAAAATCAATATTACGCAAAACATTTCAAACATATCATTAACTAATTTGCTATACTGGGCCCTGGGCCCAAGATTCCTACTCTAGAAATATGCAGTAGTCAACTTCATGCTTGTTTGCTCATATAATAATACACATGTAAAACATGAACCCTGGAGTCATAAACTTCACAAATTTGATAGACACAAATCACACAATGTCCATTAAAATTATGCTAACATTTTGCTTCCCTGATGTCCAGAAGTAGGAAAGTTTTTAAAGATATATTACATTTTTGATATATATGACCAACTTAGCCCCACCCTATAAGGGGTCATGAATTTCAAACTTTAAGTGAAGGCTCACTGCTTTTTATAGCATGCAATAATTTGACTGCTTTTTAATCAGGAGTGAAGATATTTGAAGATTGCATTAATTTTGATGGTTTTGGACCCAAACCTCAGGAAAGCAAAGTCCATCAAATTTACAATATTTTTATATATACCCCTAGACCCATAGATGCTATTTACAAAAATTCATTAGAATTGGTTCATATTCACAAATTTATGACCGACACAAGATAGGCAAAACCATACCGGGTATAGCAATACACTGTAGGTCACCTGAGTGACTTGTGTGACCTAGAAACTCCACTACCTGGGAATGTTTGCTTATTAATTTCAGTAAGAATGGCCCTGTCGACCCAAGCCACTACTGAAACATTTTCTTTTTCAAACAAAAATTTTCAACACAATCTCTTAGTACTTGTATATTTCTATGAAGAGAGAAAATCTACATCCTGGTATTAAGGTAGCATTCTTTGGACAGTAGCATTCATTGGACAATACGGTGAATACCATTCAAACACGTTAGAAATTTTCAAATTCACAAAGTGCCATGCAATGCACACCACAAATGATAAATGTTGAGACAAGACTAGCAGCAATATCATTGCATATTGATCGATACATTCAGTTAGCCTGTTACACTCTTATAAAGACATGGAATGGACCGAGAAACAAATTTGGACACTGAGTGACTGACAACATTTTGTATAAGATATATGATGATGAACAAGAATTATGCCTTATAACATTTACAGTTGTCCATAATCCTATTCATCTATCTCAGAAAATATCAATACGGCGCAGTGTTTACTCCAGAGCGCGGGATTGCAGGAATTCCTCCTAACTATTAGAAATCCCATCTAAAAAATTGCTCTCTTGAAAGCTTAATCATGTACATTGTAATGGTATCATTTTTTCCAATTTGAAATTAGGATTTGTAGTTCGCATAGATTTGAATTTTGCCATGCAATAAACAAATCTTTTGAGTGTTTTATTTAACCGGCAGGTTATAGCACTATATAGTATATAAATTACAAAAATATAGAAAAATATTAACAGAGATTGTTAGAAATGAGGGGAGTCATCATGGAGACAAAAAGGAATAGATAAAAAAAATTTAAACAAAGTGATGGATTATAATAAGACAAAGATTTTTACCAGAGTATATGAAGTGTTCAACTGCAATTTTGGATAAGAGCAAATATATGAATAACTAGAAACTCATTACGAGTAATGAGCAGGAGGTCTTCTCCGTTTACAACTGAACTTTCGCTGATAAATTTTCTGATATAGTGTGTCACATAATACTCAAGAAAGAACCGAAACACTCCTTTTTAAAATCTAGATATATGGCCTCTAAAAAAGTATAAAGTTGTTTGAAATGACGGAAGTGATGTTTCGACATCCAATGCGTTGACCTGGTTTTAAATATGTTCAAAAAGAATACTAGATAAAGTGTATAGGTTTTCGAATTTGATAGAAAAGTTTAAAATTCCCATTTTCATTTATCACTTCCGGTGACGACCGGAAAGTGGCGGGCAAGAGATATTTAAAGTATGTAGATGTCTACAATCAAGATTTATCATTGAGAGTTCCCAGTGTCCTCTGGTCTTTACCTGATACGGGATCTTGAAGAAAGAACATTTGAGTTTGTGTACACATTCTACAACCGGAAGTAGATTTTATCAAAATAAAATTACTTCCACTTCTAGACATTTAATGTTTTCAAAATGTGTAAAATTCAAGTCAAAAACTCTTATTCAAGATAAAGCGGATATAATGCTCTGAAAAATTGGATAATGAAAGGTTGTTTTTGAATAACCGAAAGTGGGCGGTCTTAACTCCGTGGATATATTTATTTGATATTTAAAGCGGAGACTTAAACAAAAAATGGTGGTTTTTAATTTGAAAGAAAATAAAGATTGACAACTTAAGACATTTTTTGTTCGTCACTTTCGGACGACGGACGTAACGCCGAATATTCATCCATTTACATCTGTCTATGAAGTCAGCGTTATATCCTCTTGAAAGTTTGAGTGTCTGTCTTTCTCGTATTCTGAGAATGAGACAAAATAATTTGAAAATTTGTGGACACTGTATCTGAACGACCCGGAAGTAGAGATTTCACAAAACTTTTCTGACGTAACTCGGAGATATTTGTAGTGTGTTTACAATATACGTGACACACTCCACATCTAAAAACTTTATTTGTAAGCGAGGATATAAGTGGCTCTGAAAAATGAAAAAATGAAACTTTGTTTTGAAATAACCGGACGTGGGACCGTTTTCGATTTTCGTGGGGTAAATGTTTTAGATACTGCGTAATCGAAATGAAGCCTAATAATAGCTGGCGTAATAGGTTTACATCAAAGAAAATATTTTGAAAATTAGATAATATTTATCACTTCCGGTGACGACCGGAAGTGACGGCCGACGGCCCAACGCTAACTGTCTACTAAGTAAGATCTATTCCCTGAAAATTTTGGTGGACTCTATCTCTTGTAGTTTTGGAGAAAAAAGGTGGACATGAAGAAGCGCAAATTATGTCGTATCTTTGCGACCCGGAAGTGGAATTTCAAAAAAAAGAAAAAAAATGTAAATAAAGTTTATGTTCAGTGGAGAATCAACTCTTGTAAATTCAAAGAAAATCTACCGAGACCATCTCTGAGAAATCGTGCCGGACGAAAATATGGGGAAAAATAATATAATAATAAATAAGAAGAAGAAGGAACTAGAACTCCAATTACGAGTAAGAAGAAGCGTCTTCCGTTACAATGAACTCTGATGAAAGTATTTCTGATATGTTGGTTCGACGAT
>CAJDSM010061931.1:0-10456 GCA_903981925.1 Ostrea lurida | reverse complement strand
TTATTGGCAAGTACATGCTTAATGATACAGTAATTAGTTTTGGAATTGTTAGCAGATGGTTTATGAATTTTTAAATTTTTTTTTTTGGTCATTGTTTAGCCTCAGTTTGTGAATCTACAGTGTTTTAATGCCTACTAGTTAGTGGATGCTACGAAGATTGTAATCAATACGTGAACAGATCACTGACCCAGAGTTTCGGAGGGTTTGCTATGTGTGGTACCATCACAGGTGTGATTCAGAACAGAACTTGTGGTTTATCGTGTTGTTTATATGTCTACGGTGTTTTATAGTGTTCTTGAATATGGTAGACAAATTCCAAGATTTTTGATAAATGACTGCCTTTGAAAGAAAAGAGATAAAATGACTGAATTAAAAATCTTTTCTCAAAGTTCTGTAAAACTCTAGAAACTATAAATGTTGCAGAATTAATAACTCTCTTGTTCTGAATGCATGTTACGAAGTTTGTGACTGTTCGTTTGTTGCAGGATCTGGAAAAGTTTATCCGGGAGTCCCGGGCAGCTTCCTCTCACCTGGATGATTCCGAGACCCAGATCCACCAGGTGTATTCTCAGAAGGACCTGCTGACCAGTCCACTCGAGTCGCTACGGCAACACAGGTTCTTCCAGGAGTCCATCATGAACGTGCCCACCCAGGTCATCCGAGACGGTAAGTCAGATATTTATTTTGTAAAAGTGACCTATCTGCAGCTTCCTTATGTCATTTTTCTTGAAATAGAATTTCAGGACTTGAGCAATTTCCTTTTTTATTCGTTTGGAAAAAATCTTAAGTTTTGTCAAAGTATTTTTACCAAGTCACTCATTTTAGTTAAATCTGCTACAGATATGCCTATAGCTTTCTCTCTATTGAGCGTTTAAAATTTAACAAACTTTGTGGAGTTCTGTAGATTGTATTTTACCGATCTTCATGTCATTTTCAGACAAATTTATCCCCATTCCCCATTTGGAAAAGCATGGTTTGTATTTGAGGAATGTATAACACGTTTTTTTTTTTTTTCTTTTTATCATACATTATTAATGTATATATATACTATATGGATGTCAGCAATATGGGCAAAATGGTCATCTTAGTTTAAGAATATACATTGAGGTCGACCCCCTAATTCTGCCTGTAAACCAGATGTTTGACCAATGCTTTGTGTAAAGCACACTGTAAAAGTCATATTTTGAAGTCATACAGTAGCTCAAAAGGTTTACTTTGGTACTAAAAGACATAATGATCAGAATACTGTATAACGGATTGTTTCTCCGGTTGAAATTTTTGCAATTTAATTTGTAAATTGTAGCAAAATATAGTCTGTTTCCATTTTCTGCAGTTGCATTATATCTGTAGGTACCTATGAGCATGTAATGTATGTTTTTTCGTAATTTTTGTGGATTTTTCCTATCTGCAAAATTCCACAAGAATTAGACAACAACAGAAAATACCCATTATGAAGTATTTTAGATTGATATGGATAATATGGGGAGTAGCGATCATGACAAGAAATTGAGCATATTTATTTAAGGGATTCTAAAATGAGTTCTACTTTAGCTGTCAGTTAAACCATATGTAAGATGACTATGAACTAGTGACCTGAGCAATAGGTCCATTTGAACATCGATTTCAAAGATGACCAAATCCCATGATTTAGATAGATATCTTTTTATGACTTAATCTGACAATGTAGAATTTATTTGGCAGTATTTAACAGGAACGATGTTAAGTAACAAAACTGGTGCAAGTCTGGAAATATTTTTCTTTTATTTTTACATTTTTTAATATGATTGCATGAATATTTTTGTATTCAAGTTTTGTTAAATGTTGTGAGAAGCATAATTTTTTATATGTAAAATATCTGAAAAAGTTAAATACATTGTATGAAGAACTGTTACATGTAATAGTTTTTTGTATTATTTTTGTAGTCAGGAGGAAATAGAGGATTTACATGCTTTTGACAAATATTTACTTTAATATATATAATCATTATTCACACAAATGTAAGAAATACATATCTGTTATAAAGCTTTCATTGTCTCCATTTGTAAATGAAAATAAATATAATTATTACATTGTATATATTGGTCTATTGCATTGGGTATGTTTATGTGCAGTGTATACCAATTGGTATTGGCCGAGAAATTTTGAATCCCCCAAATTTTGATACAGTATCAGACGTTTGTGAATATTTGATTTCCATCTATTTTTTTTATTGGATATTTGTAGGTCATGACCTTTTGACCCGTTTGAAGAGACCTGGAAACTCGGAGGAGGACACAGCAAGCACTCTAGATAACTTAGAGGACCAGAAACAAGTCAAGCGGTTGATCACATATCTGGAGAACCGTGTGGATAAGTTACAGAATCTGTTAGAGGACAGAGATCGTTCACTCAGTCTCAATCTGGAGTATGAGGACTTCCAGAGAAATGTCAGAAACGTAAGTCAGGAATTATCAGCTTGTATAGAAATTACACCTTCATCTTAAAATAAATGCATCTGTCAGTCATCGGGACATTAGATCATTTACTCTACAGATATATTGATTTTCATAATATTTTAAATATTTTCAATCCAGTAGGTTTTGACTTGGAATCAGATTTATTTTTATATGACTGTAATTGTCTTTAACCTGATAGGTTGTGACTGAGATCTGATAGGTTGTGACTGGGATCTATAGGTTGTGAATTGGGATCTATAGGTTGTGACTGGGATTCTGATAGGTGTGACTGGTAAATCTGATAGGTTGATTAGCTGGGATCAGATAGGTTGTGATGGGATCTGATGGTGGTGACTGGGATTCTGATATGGTTGTGAGGAATCTGATTGGTTGTGCTGGGGATCTGATTGGTGTGACTGAAATCTGATTGGTTGTTGATGTGGGAATCAGATAGGTTGTGAACTGGATCTTATCGGTATGTACTCGGATCAGAATAGGTGGTGTGACTCTGGATTGATAGGTTGTGGACTGGATCTGAGGTTTGGTGTGACTGGATACTGATGGTTGTCATAGGTTTGGACTGGGATCGATAGGTTGTGTTGGGATCTGATAGGTTGTGACTTGGGATCTTGAATAGGTTGTACTGGAATCTGATTGTGTATTGATAGTGTTGGGAGGTGACTGATGGTGTGACTATCTGATAGGTTGTGATGGAATCTGATTGGTGTCGTGACTCGGGATCTGATTAGGTTGTGACCGGAAGAGGTCCTGATGTGCTGGATCTGATATGGGATCAATGTGTGACTCGGTGTGACTGGATCTTCATCGGTTGTGACTCGGAGATCAGATAGGGTTGTGATGGGATCTGATAGGTGTGACTTGAAGATCATTGGTTTTGTACTGGACGTTGGTTTGCAACTCGGTTTTACTTGGGATCTGATAGGTGTGATTGGAGCTAGTTCGACGGGATCAGATTAAGGTTGTGACTGGGAATCTGATTGTTGACGGGTGATGGTCTCATCTGTTGACTGGGATCGATAGAGTTATGACTCGGATCAGATAGGATTGTGACTGGGATGCTGAATAGGTTGTGACTTGTTGGACTTGGGATCTCGATAGTGTTGTGACTGGGATCAGATAGGTTGTGACTTCTGATAGTTGTGACTGATCTAGTTATGGGAAGAGTCGTGACTGGAACTGATAGGTTACTGGATCAGTGATAGGTGTGGACTGGGAATCTGATAGGTGTGGTATGCGGAGATTTGGTTTGATCGGATCTGATAGGTTTGTCGACTGGATTCAGATAGGCTTTATTGATCTCGGATCTGGATTGGTTGTGACTGGGATTCAGATAAGGTTGTATTGGGATCGAACAGAATAGGTGTGACTAGGGATCAGATAGGATTGTGACTGGATGATGTGGACTGGATTGTAGGTTGTGAACTGGGTAGATTGGTTTGACTGGGATCTGATAGTGTTGTGACTGGATCTGTATGACTGGTTCTGATAGGTTGACTGGGATGATTGGTTGTGGACGGATCATGTTTGTTGACTGGATCAGATAGGTTTGACTGCGGAATCTATTAGGTGTGACTGGGACATATTGTTGATTGGATCCTGATATGTGTGTGGAACTGGATTGGATCAGGTTTGGACTGGTCGTTGTCTAAGACTCGGATCTGATTGTTGATTCGGGATCTGTAGTAACTCGGTCGATAGGTGTACTCGGATCAGATGGTTGTGACTGATGATTTTCTGGATTGATGGTTGTGACTCGGTATACCGATCTGATAGTTTGATGATCGGATCTGATAGGTATGAACTGGATCAGACAGGTTGTCTTGATCTATAGGTCTGATGAGTTCGACTCATGATGATGCTTATGGACTCTGGATCTGAGTAGGTGTATTGGATGTATCAGGACTTGGTTGGACTATGTCAATAGGTTGTGACTGGATCTGATAGTTATGACTCGAACTGATAGGGTGACTTGATGATAGTTTACTTGACTTTAACAGGTATGATGGGGGATTTTTTTCAGAATAAGGTTTATCTTAGACGTTTAGGATCATGTGTTAGTGAGACGGACAGGTTGTGCATGAATAATGATGCATGTGATCTATGTGTGGATCTGATAGGCTTTTGCACTCGATCTGATTTCTGACTTGGATATAACTTTTTATATATGTAAAATGGTGTTATATGATATGGCTGTGATTGGTATTCTTGACTGGAATTCAGAATATATTTTGTAGAAATACCTTATAACATGATTTGATTCTGATGGGTTGGTACTTGTGATTTGGCTATCGAATTGGATTGTAATTTTTATATTTTCTGTAAAGTGTTGTGATCCGAAGGTTTGTCTTGATTCTCTGGCCCTGAGAGAATTACTTAGCATCTCCAGGTGGCATTGGGAGATTCGTACATGCAGCTGGGAACTGAGGAAGAGACAGAGAAATGGAGAATTAAATGCACTGTATTGATTTTCATTTATATTAAATTTATGTCGTACTTGTTCAAGTTGAGAAATCTCCTTGTTACAGTCTCATGGTAAAAATTTTCAAAAAAGAAAAATTTATGATGGACATACGGTGAGTATCTTTCATCCACATGTAGCTTTTTTAAATTGTGAAGCACTTACGGACAGTATGCTGAAATGAGACACACGGCTGAGGACTGATTCAATGAAGAGCATGGCATTAGCACAGCAGACATACGATCGCACAAGGGACTACATGGAACGGTTCTGCGAACTGCTAGCGAAGCTTAAGCTGATCCTGAACGGATCTGCACTCTGTCTTCGGGATCAATCGTCAGATTCCACAGGCTGGTTGAAGAGGTAAGTTATCCTCCACCACCTAGAAAGAGAATGAACGAACAAAAACAAAAATATGTCATAGACCAAATTAAACGTTTTGGACTACTCTTGCATAATACATTTCCTGCAGCTATCATTACAAAACTTTGGCGTTGGGGTAATGGTATTTATATCCTGTTTATAAAATGTTTCTGTCGTCAAATTTTAAAGAATTTGTTTTGCTATTGTCACCAGTTTTCTGTGAAGTTGGATGATCTACTTGAGATGTTGTGTAGTGAGATCGAGGCTGAGGATGTACCATCTGCTGAGGCTGCTATTCAGAATCTCATAGAAAAATGTGAAAACATAGGTAAAGTCTTCATATACCAGACTGCTCTACAAAGTCTCAAAGAAAAGTATAAAAACATAGGTAAAGTCTTCATATACATATACCAGACTGTCCTACAGAATCTCGTAGAAAAATGTGAAAACAGGTAAAATCCCAGTAGATGTACCTACCTGGAATCAACAGTAAAAAATGAAATTAATGAGAAATGATGTATTGCTACCATGGTGTTAAAAGGTAGTCATTTATGAAAGTAAATTCTTCAAACAATACCTTAAAAGTAGTCAAAGTAGTGTGAAAATATATACTGTCTTAATTTTGCTGTAGTTTGAATTTTCTCTGTTGTCGTAGCATTTATTTAGAATGGACAGAAAACAAAGAAAGAAAATATAAAAAAAACAAAAACAAACAAACCAAAAAAAAAACAAAAACCAGGAACAACTGTAAACAGTCTGCAACAAATATTTGATACTGAAGATTTTATTATGCACTACAGACAATTTGGCCCAGAGGACATTGAACGATGGACAGAGCTTGTTGGATGAAATGTCCCGCCCAGTTAAAAATGCCAGTGGTACAGATATCACTCCAGACTATGCGTCTCAAATCAAACACATCCAGAAAAAACTGGAGGACCTGCAGGAGAGAAAATTACGCTGCGATGAACTCTCCGATGTCCGCAAAATCAAACTACAACAGATTCTTCAACTACGCACTTGTGAAAGGGATGCGGACCAGGTATACTTGATAAAGATATAATGTGTAGCAAATGCTGTAAAATCGCTTATTTTTATGGGGCAGGGGTGTAATTTTCCTTTGTTTTATCGACATGGAAATATTACAAATGGAAATCCTCGATATACAAGAGACTGAACTACGAAAAGGATAAGAATTTGTCAATTACAAAATCAGATGCTCTTGAAGATTAGGAAGATTTTCTTACATGTCTCAAAATATGAAAATATGGCACCACAGAAATAAATGATTATACAGTACTGTGGAACCATCATTGTTTGTGGGGACTAATGTTCATGGATTTCGTAGGTTACTTTTACCCTCGAATTAATATCCCCACAAACATGTTTTATTTTATTTTCAATCTTTATAAATATTAATACCGTTCGCATTATTTATTCATTAATTACCCATGAAATTACGTCCTCACGAACCAGCAAAATTTTAGTAACCCACAAACATTGGCCCCCACGAATTAAAATGATTCCAGAGTACATGTATATGGGAAATTGCTTTTCTGTTTAACCAAAATGTACAACTGAAAAGTGATTGTAGCCATACTTTAGTGGGGTGAAGGCAAAGTGAAATATCTAATATAGTAAACGCGAAGATTGTGTGGTGGAAATTTGTGCAAGCAGACGTTTCATGAAAAGTTTTGAATATCCACCATTGTAATAATTCCCATGTCATTGTAGCTGAATGTCTCTGTGTTTGTAGGCCATGGACTGGATTCTGAAGGCTTAATTCTTCGTAGATTTTAGCCATTGACTGGATTCTTGTAACTTCAATGTCTTGTGTTGTAGGCCATTGACTGGATTCTGTAGCTTAATGTCTATGTGTTGTTAGGCCATTGATATGGATTCTGGGCTTAATGTCTGTGTTGTAGGCCACTGGATTCTGTAGCTAATGTCTTTGTGTTGTAGGCCATTTATTTGATTCTGGAGCTTAATGTCTATGTTTGTAGGCCATTGATTGGATTCTGTAACTTAATGTTATGTGTTGTAAGGCCATTGATTGGTATTCTGAGCTTAAATGTCTGTGTTGTAGGCCATTTATGGATTCTGGAGCTTAATGTCTTATGTGTGTTGTAGGCATTATTTGATTCTGTAACTTAATTGATTCTATGTTTGAGGCCATTGATTGGATTCTGCAGCTTTGTAATTGTAACTTAATGTCTCTGTGTTTGTAGGCCATTGATTGGATTCTGGAGCTGTGTGATGTCATGGCTGCCACACACACCAGCATGGGAAGCACCCAGGAGGAGGCTGAGGACCTCCAGGCGGAACACAGGAAGTTCGAGACCACCGCCAACGTAAGTATTATACTCCATAAAAGTGAATAGCCGCCTAGTAGGAACTCTTCTGTTTGAATTAGGAACTCTCTTGTTTAAAGTAGGGACTCTCTTGTATAAAGGAGTTCTGCTTTAAGTATTGAACTCTGCCTATTTAAAGGTCAGTATAATGGATTTTTTGAAGATCCTCGAATTTTCTTGATTAAACACTTCGGCGAATGCTAATCAAAAATAAATCCTAGAATCAGAAATAGTCTCTTTCAGACTATTTTGCCAATTAATTTGGTTGAAAAATCACCTACGAACTGCGGGACAATCGAATTCGTAGCCAGTTTACTTCCCTTTAGCAATTTGACGTCATCAGAGACACTCGCAAGAGACATAGAAGGAAGCGAATAGCACGCGGAGGGTTTTTACATGCGACTTGAAATGTGCCGTTTTTTAATTACGCAATAAAGTCAGACGCAGGGATTGAGCATGTATCCCCCCCCCAGGAATCCCAAATTTTCAATTTTCAATTCAATTCAATTTATTGACAGCACCATTCATACATTCCATTTTAGAAAGAACTTATCCTTTTCGATCGAAAGAGACGGTTTTGAATTCACCCTCCGAGCTCAGTTAAATTTCTGTTCGCGACATTTCCCTAACCAACTATTCAAACGGTACCTCAACCCAATGAAAATAAATAACATGTGTACCATGAATGATATGTTATTCCTGCCGATCTACCTTCATAAGTCGGACTGTTTCAACCCCCCAACAACCCCCCCCCCTCCCCCCCCTTCCCGGTCAACCTAACACTTATGGATACAGACGTCCCGCCGCTGGATTTTCCAAAATACCCTCATTATACATTTCAATATTTTTAAAATTCATACCCATTCATATTATTTCCTTTGTGAATTTCTGATCCAATCGTATATATTTAACTTGATACCAAAGTTGTGGGTGTTTATGTATAGTTTTGGTGGCCCTTGCAAGTAAGTGCACACACCCGGGTTGTAGTTAAATCGTGGGGAAAATTTTATTATACATTGTATTTTCTTGAATTATACAAACTTTATTAGAGGATGAAATCAGCGGATATTATTAACTTGCACCTCATTTGATGTAATTGGACAGGTTAAAATTGTCCGAGGCTACCCATTTGATAAACCAATTTTGATGGGAAAATTGCACCCCATTGATATATTCAACTTGTCAAAAAGGTGGACCGATACCAGCGGGACGGTCTGTGTTTACATACCAAGATATAGGAAGAGACACTATGCAGAACGATTTATAAAATGAGGGTGGTCGGCGTTTGGGGGAAAAAAACATCAGTTTTAGGATAAAGTTTCTATGTTCATTTTTATCATTGGGTTGGAGGAGGAATGGCGAAAAGGGAAAAGTTAGGGGGTGGGGTGGTGTGGAATAAACAAATGATTTTACATTTGTATGTACTGTGTCAGTTGGGTCGAAGGTCAACAGCCCAAGTTATTTTTTTAAAAGATGTAAGTTCTTTATAATAGTTTTTTTAATTCTTGACATGAGAAATTATAAAAAAAAAAAAAAAAAAAATAGCTAGTTTATATATTTCCCTCACTCGTATGATGCTGTACTATGACAACGTTGAAAACAGAAACCGATATCATGGACGAGTAGGACAAGGGGAACGTGGCCCCCTTCACTTTTAGAGAGAGAGAGAGGGGGGGCGGGGGGAGCACACCACCCACTTTAGGAAACCACAGAATGTACATAAAAGATACTCTCCATTATATAGGATAGTCATGCTTAAAAATCATGTACATAATATATAATATACTCAAGCGTCTTCATCAGGCAGACAAAACAATTATTCTTACATGTACCTCTCCATATATTCTCCTAATCCGTTTATCCATGAAGTGCTCATCCAGTCTCTTGCATTGATATAATCGCGTTTACCTCTCCTCACCTGATCACACATCTGACAAGTTAATGATTTTTTTAATATATTCATTTGAATGAATTTTCAATTATTTATATAAGTCACTGCTCAATGGACATGAAATGCCGAGTAAAGGTTAAAAAATTTGACAGCCCTCTCTCACACATCAATACGTCTATTCGAACTATCGGACCTTTGAAAACTAAAAAGAGTGTTTGGACTATTCGGACATTTGGAATAGATCGAATAGTCACCATATTTGATAGAAAATCGCTGGTTTAGGTGTATTCCCTCTACGCCACTTGTACATGTATATCTATAACAGATAATTTTATTTGGGGGGAAAAGGAAACTTGTAAGAACAACAATTAACGTTTTAATTACGATCTAAAGTAGAACTGAAGTATTACTTTTATTATTGTAGATAAAATACATTTTGAAGAAGTAGTTTTCCAAAGTTTTTAAGAGACTTTTAGAAAGCTTGACTGTCATAACGTGGACGGGACCGCGATAACAACTAATGGTAAAGCATGACAAAAATACGTTGAATTTTCCGATTTTACACACAATGAAAAGGGAAGTTGATACATAAAAACCGAAACATCTCGGAGAAAAGGTATCGCCGCAAAAAAATATTTAGACGGCCTGGAATTGGGGTTGAGTTTTGCATATATAAAATATTGATCTAAAATGATCGACTGCTCTCTGTCGAATGCTTTTTGTATAGATATACCTCACTGTACTTAGTATGTGATCAATCCGTACTAAGTCTGATATTTCATAATGTCAAGTCAGCTTCGGTTTATTTCTCCGTACACTTTCACGACTTCCAAGAATTAATTATCCCATTTTTCGTTACAGTATCATTGCTAGGATTTATGCTATCAGTGTCTCTTGATGACGTCATAATTCAAGGAACGTAACTCAGTCGGGTATA
>CAJDSM010061927.1:4789-16569 GCA_903981925.1 Ostrea lurida | reverse complement strand
GTTTATCCATAGTGGATAAACCCTATTATGATTCGAATAAATGATCTGACTAAAAATTCCGGCAATGACCGAAAATGGTATTTTTCTTCCTTCTTATACTCGATGGATGAGGGTAGGGGTGAAACATTTCAAGAGAGAAAAAGTTCTTTCTCCCGTATCACCATCTCCACCGTGACGGTTCGTAACATTTCCACTGTTGAGCGGTTCGCGAGTACATTATCCACGTGAGCGGTTCGGAACATTTCCACGTGGAGCGTTCGGAAACATTTCCACGTGAGCGGTTCGGAACATTATTTGCCATAAAAAAATCGGGAATATAAGCATTAGATTGGTTGGGAGAAAATTTAAAACTATGAAAATTAATTCCCCAAATTAGTGTCCACTAAATATGGACTGGCAATTAGGAGCATGCAGCCCGCAATATTCTGAACAATTAAGAAACATTTTTAACGTAGGTATTGGACAAGTTGAACTATTATCATTTGTTGATGCAGCTAAATAAGTATGATAGTTGTTAAATCTTTTAGCAAATGAATCAAGATAATAAAGTAAACTTTAATCCAAATGTATAGAGCAAAACCTATTATCAGGTCGTTAATGCTAAACTACTCATGATTTTGCCGCGTGAAACTATAGTTCGGATACAAATAGGCGAAGTTAACATCGTATTAAACGTAGTCATAATCCAAAAACATATAAAATTCGAGTGTAGGGCAACACGTACCTCCCACAAAAGCAAAGGCAGGATCAGGTGCCATGGAGGAGTAAGCATCCTCTGCTGACCGGTCACACCCGCCGTGAGCCCGTAGTCGAAACAAAGTAAACGGGGGTACCCGTCGTCAAAATGAAACATAGTACGAAAATGATAGTCTAACAAAGGGTATGACACAAATCAGTCAACATATGACTTAGTGATAAGTTGTAATCGTAAACATGGTCATTATAGCGACCGTAAAATTTGTGAAATGATGACTTAAATGAGATTCGTTATAAACCACCGTTATTTGTGCCCGTTGTAGGACACCAACCATGCAGTGGTTTGTGATCATCGCCGTTCTTGCATTCACGCTGACAAAAACAATTGATGCCATGTCCACGGATTGGCCTTATACGGCGAAGGATAAGTGCTTTACACGCATTCCAAAAAATTACAGGTAGAAAATAAACACT
The DNA here is from genome assembly GCA_903981925.1 of Ostrea lurida. Lineage (NCBI taxonomy): Eukaryota > Metazoa > Mollusca > Bivalvia > Ostreida > Ostreidae > Ostrea > Ostrea lurida. The sequence goes on along the minus strand of CAJDSM010061927.1, from coordinate 15,399 downwards.
CGAAGGGATTGATTCACGATTTTTGGACAAAAATAGTTTTCATTTTAAATGTCAACAAGATGTGTTTGTAAAACGCTAATGCCACCATACTCCTCGTGGCAGTGTATGGGGCTTGTCATAAGGATTATGCATGTGAAATATGAAAGGTATATCCCTTACCATTCAAATGCCATCGACAATGATTGAGTTTTTAAAATGTAATGTCAAGGTCAGTAGGTCAAACATTTTGGTACCAGGTGAAAGGGCTTGTCATAAGGAATACACACGTAAAATATTTAAGTGCCCTATTTCTCGCCATTCAAAAGTTATGGACAATGATAAAGTTTTTGAAAAGTAGGTCAAAGTTCAAGATCAAGGTCAGGAGGTAAAAAATGTTGGTATCATTAGAAATGTCTTGTCGCGAGGAACACACAAGTTGAATAGCAAAGCCCTAGTGCTTACCTTTTAAAAGTTAAAGTCAATGTTAAAGTTTTTGAACAGTAGGTTAAACTTCAAGATCAAGGTCAGGAAGTCTAAAATTATGGTACCTATGGAAAGGTGTTGTCATAAGAAAATCAAAGCCCTAGTATTTACTTATCAAAACGTATGGCAAAGGTTAAAGTTTTTGAAAAATAGGTAATACTTCAAGGTGAAAGTCAGGAGGTCAAACTTTTTGTTACCTACCAAAATGTCTTATCCTAAGAAACATGCTTGTGAAATATCGAAACACTAGTACTTACCATTCAAAAGTTATAACCAAGGTTAACGTTTCATACAAAATGACAAAAGGACAGAATGTTAAACAGGACAAAAACAATATGATTTATATGTATATATGTTTAAAGACAGGACCACAATGTAAACTAGTTTTTTTTAAATAAACTAATTGTGTAATCCTGGTTAAATAAAGGTCATTATTATTATTATTATTATTATTTATATGCCCCCGATCTTCGGTCACGGGGGCATAAAATAAAAAGTATAACTTTTTTGAGACGTTGAGAAAAAGGTGAGAATTTTCTTATTTTGATACAATCTGGAAAACCCTTGTGATGATTGTCCTTCATGAAATAATCAACAAAATCGATTGGATAGTATTATATTATTTATTGTTATACAACCTATACATATAAAATGAAATGCAATATCAATCAAAACAGAATGTAAAATATGAAGCTTAAAACATCTGAATGTAGATTCTCTAACAGGAGTCTGATTAATGCTATGTAATTCTGTATATTTTATGTGTAATTTATGACAATAGGGACAAAATTAAAAGTTTATAACATAAGAAGATGGGTTTGCGAAGCCAGGAGGCAGCAAAGTAATACTGATACTCAAAGGTCTCTAAACAGGCAAAGCTAATGTGATCATGAACAACCGTTCTTGACACTGGACTTTCTTTTTCAAAGTCATAATCGAAATTCAATACACTTTCAATTTGGTGTTCGATGAGAAACGGGGCAAAGGAATTGTTGATATTATGAAAGTTTATTGTACAATGCTGGGCTTTAGGAAAATGTGAAACGATTACATAGCTAGGTTTATAAGAGGACTGGTTGTAATAATTTCAAAAACATATTAACGTATATACCCCACTATCTACTAATTAGGCTAATTCAAATTGCTGAAATCTTAATTCACTGCACACGTCATTATCTGGACAGGCTTGTTACAACTAATGTGCTTTCCACTTCTCCAATTTCAAGAACATTCCATTTTTCGGTCTCACAACTACTCTGGTATCAATTTGAACAGGGATCTACAATAGATTTAACATTACAGAATTAGTCACCGGTCAACAGGTCAACACGGGAAAATGAGAACCCGAGACCAGGTCCACGGGGTGATCTGACCTGACGCAGTAAGCTCAGGTTAACGAGTAGAACACGGTCGAGGGTTCTCATTTTTCCCATGTTGAACTGATGACGGGTGATCAATGGTTTTATTATACCGATATAGAAATAACTAGAAATACTGTGAGTAAAAACTCACAAAGGATACCCCCGCCACCACATATCTTTACGCTCACTTGAGTCACTGAAGCTTGACAAAGAAGATATGACCCGGCACAAGTCCATGTTAAAAAACCTATAAGTTTGACCTTGAGATCAAGGGTCAAGTTATACAGAGGTCATGATGTAAGTGACACATCCTTTCATGGTGGATACACTTACATGCCAAATATAATCAATTTAGAGAACTTATACCTTTGACCTTGAAGTGAAAATCAAGTCATATGGTACAAAAGTCATATAAGGTCACGATGTTGCAATAGATCATCTCTATAGATACAACCCATATGGTCAGATATCGGTTATGCCCATATGTCCAAAGAACAAAGAAGTTATGGCCTAGACACCGATTATCAACACATGCAGACAGACAGAGTACATGACACACCGCCTTATGGTGAAAGTATCCATGTGTCAAATCAAGGATGTCTATGGCAAAGAACTAAAGAGTTAGGGTCCGGCACGAATTCATGTTAAAACAACTGATAATTTTGACCTTGAGGTCAAAGATCAAGGTCATACTGAGGTCAATCCACATATATGTGACGCATGGTCTCATAGTGATGCACCCATGTCCCAAATATGGTATGCCTACCTCAAAGAACAAAGAAGTTATGGCCCGAACATGAATCTACACAGACACTCGAATGGACAGAAAGACGGACAAACAAACAGAGTACATGACACATCGTCTCATGGTGATGCATCCATGTGCCAAATACAGGATGCCTATGGCAAAGAACAAAGAAGTTAGGGCCCGGACACGAATTCATGTTAAAGAACTGATAATTTTTATGTTGAGGTCAAAGGTCAAGGTCATACAGAGGCCATCATTATACGCGACACATCGTCTCAAACTGATACACTCATGTGCCAAATATGGTATGCCTACCTCAAAGAACCAAGAAGTTATGGCCCGGACACGAATCTGCACAGACAGACAGATAAAGTGATTCATATATACCCCCCAACCTTGTTTGTGGGGGGGGGGGGTATAAATATATTTGTTGGTAACACGCATTGATATACATTCTTCTGTCTACTAGAAGTAGACCAGCTCAATCATACACGAGGCTGAAGGATATTGATCGAATAAAAAATTCCAAAATAACGCCTAATCCAACCGATTTTGTCCGAATAGTGGTTCATTGCATGTTTTGTATCATTCTACGTTTGATAAAAGTCCTACCTCTTGAACAATAGAAACCAGCTTGGCGATATCTATCGTATGCCTACCTTTTGTAGTTGTTTACAGCAAATCCAGACATGACGCAAAAATTGGGCACAAAATATGATGACGTAGTGTCTTCGTAAATTCTATGGTCGTTATAACAATTTAGTTTACCAATATGACCTATCATTGAGTCAAATGCTGTCTGATGTGTTTCATAACCATTGTTAAGCCGTTTTTCATACACTGATTTGACTACGGACTGGTCCGTTTACCTGATCAAGACTATGGGCTCACGACGGGTGTGACCGGTCAACAGGGAATGCTTACTCCTCCTAGGCACCTGATCCCACCTCTGGTGTGTCCAGGGGTCCGTGATTGCCCAACTCTTCTTTTTGTATTATATTTAGGACTTACGAGATTGATCACTGTTCGTTATCTTTGCCTTTACTCCATACATGTAACAAGCATAGGGACAAAATTTTCGAAGATTGGGGTTTGATTCTCTTGATATAATAATTGCTTATACAAAATTACTTCTAACCCATTCGTTTGCAGTCAAAATTCAGCAGTAATTATTATTAATGACTGATCAATATTATGCACATGCAGTGATTTTGCGGTTAATATTGCTGTAAACAGCGCATTTTGGAGTCATTGTTGAATTTCAAAGTCTTCCAGTCAGCCAATCAGATTTAAGAATTAATAATAGAGGTATAACTTACACCTTATCTGGAATATGTCCTGATGTACGTATACAGACGTCATCATTTTTAGCCAAAGAGCTAAACATTTTGCCCTATTCAGGATGCTAACGACCGGAAGTGAAGATTCGTTATTGTGACAACAACTACCATGACTCGTGACATAAGACTTCTGATTTCAAGATCACACCCGTACGACCCATGTTGTTTGGTATTTGTGAGATCACTGTTCGTTATTTTGACCTTTTTCTACTACCGGTGTCTGAGGAAGGACAGGAACAGTAACTGCCTATAGAGGTTTATTTCTTTAGGCCCGACGCTGCTCCCGGATTGGATGCGGGACTCCAGCAAAGTTGTGAAGCGACCACCGTAACTATCAAGCTACCACAACGGTCAATACAATTAAAGGAATTACGAGATACAGCAATATTTAGAGTTAAAAATATATTTACTGTTTTCATGCATTGTGCCTGCAAATAATTAGTTCAACTTAATATTGATTGATTGATTATTTCTTGTTTTATGTCCCACCCGAGAATATTTCACTCATATGAAGACGTCACCATTACCGGTGAAGAGCTGTAAAATTTAGGCTTATGCTCGGCACTCAGGGCCTTTGAGCAGGGGGGATCTTTTTCGTGTCACACCTGCTGTGACACAGGATCTCGGTTTTTCCGGTCTCATCCGAATGATCGCCCCATTCAGTCGCCTCTTACGACACGCCATGGGATGCTGGGGACATATTTTAACCCAGACCCCCACAGGGTTTCAACATCATAAAATTTGCACTCTTTCAACAAAAATGAATAATACCTCTGTCTTCTCACACGGTATGAACCTGTATTTCTGTAGAATTGTGATCAGGGCACATTTAACTTCCATGTAAGCTAACCGCATAGCTACACACATTCTTGGCCCAAGTCCAAAAGGAAGAAATGTGCCTGGGGTTAACTTCGACTTGTTCTTCTCCAAAAATCTTGAAACGTATAAGAAAAAAAATCATTATCTACATTATGATAAAACCAATGAGACAAGCAAAACTTGGATATAGAAACAGAAATACGTTGGTGCACGAAATTATAAGTCAAACTCATATATAGTCAAGCATCAGATCCGTACCAAAACTTTTTTGGAGTGAAGGGTGTGGACATTTAAACGAGTTAACTAACAATCAACATTGAAAGTGAAATCCGACTTTAATAGTGCACTTTCCGTTTAGCTTTCCCTGCTTGTGTTCGGGCTTGAACGTAAAAAAATCTCTAATTTATTTGGAAGTGATATATATTCCGATATGTGAGGACAATGATGATAATTTCAATGAGTATAATGGTTATAATGATCAGCCTTTCGATTGCCTGGAGGTTCGGTATATTCATGTTCAACTGTATCTGTATTTCAGTGTGTGAAGAACATACAAATAGGCGAAGCCAACATCGTGTTAAACGTAATCATAATCATTGCGAAAGTTATTTTGACACTTTTTTATTTTAAGAAAGCATTGATTCGATCATTCAAAATGACATTTCACATTTGTACGAACACACACACACACACAACACAACACACACACACACACACACACACACAACACACACACACAACACACACAACACACACAACACACACCCACGAACACACACACACACAACACACACACACACATCACACACACCACACACACACACACACACGTATATCTTTTCCCTGTTGGATTACATTTTCATCATATATCTTCTTCCTATTTTCACAGTACCTGTCAGGATTATATTTGTCGGGATCTTCCCAATATTTTGGCCATTTGTGAAAGGCATATACAGGGATTGCTACTTCTGTAGACCTGGGCATAGAGTAACCCGCAATTTCCATTTCCTCGCTAGTTTTCCGGAGTACCCTATAAGTAAATACATTGTTTCAACACATCCTAATAGCTGTCTTAGCAAATACAGAAACTATTTACCCGAAATGAAAAAATGGATAGGTTTTATTAAGTAGTATAAGGGGGGGGGGGACTTCGTAATTTTATGGGTAGGGACGTGTCGCTGACATTGCAGACCCCCACCCTTTTCATATATTATAGATTTGAGAATTGTATACCTTTTTAAGACATCATGATGGTGAGACAGTGAACCATCAGTGAAGCATGAAAGGTTTATATCGTTCCACAGAAGTTCAAAATGTGTCTGAAATTAGAAACTCTCAAGAAAGAAGATAGCAATGATGTCCATTGCAAATCCTAGTCGAATGTCAGCTTAGTGGTCCCACATTCGCAAAGCAACGCCCATTACCCGTGAGACGTACCATGTTACAGTGTTGAAAAGTAGATCAAGCGATATGTGTGTCATGAATGTAAAATTGCTTTGAGTATACATGTATTTGCAACGTTATAGCTGCATAACCAAAGTGAACGTCATTGATGAAGTTATCTGCCCAAGTGAGTGGGTGTTGATACATCAGCAAAAATTTGATGTGGGTATATATATTATAATCTCTATTTATGAACAAAGATTTAACTAATTTTGAATATAGTTGGAATTTGAAATTTTGAAATATATTTTCTGTACATCTTATGATTTTTGATGTGGTATGTGGACATTGGGGCGGAATTTTAATTCACAGGTAGAACTGGTGGTGTTTTCAGATACTTGGTTTTGTATTGTTGTCTGTAAACATGTGCGAGAGAAAGTGTATGCCTATTTTTTTGGCAATATTTTTGAATTATCGCAATTGATATATTTGTATTAATAGGAAATATCCTTATATCAAGTAATTTGTGCCACTGGATGTTTCCTCATGCATGTTTTAGTGCTGCTATACAAAAATATCAAGGATTTTAAAAGACACTAGTAGCAGGCATTTTTAATGGATTATATGTTACATGGTACATTCAACCTGCAGAAAGCATGGTAATTATGTCAACAGGTAATCAAATGGTTTGGGATATCTAGTGTTTGGTCTGGGTATCCTACAAAACACTTTAACCTGGTAATCTTTTACACCATTATGACCATTACAAGTATGATATTTCATATACAAACAAACAAACAAAAATATTGTCAAGGGCCAACAACTCTTTAATCTGGTAAATTCCCTCTTGTGGTAGCAATGTATCCCTTTGTAGCCGTTGTTTTCTCTTTCACCCTTTTTTTAAAAGAGAAACCCGTGTATTGTAACCCTTGGCTAGTGAAAGTATGTATATTGCCATTCTAACAATGAATATCAAATAATATCACATTTAACTATTATACATTAGGTTGTTTTTTTCGTCTAAAAGTTAAATCTTCTCATTATTAAAATTTTTTAAGATCTTTTTAAATCCTGTTTATGAAAATGTGTGAATTTCCCTGTGTTCACCTGATATTTTTTTTGTATGCCGACATCCTTAAAAAGTGTGTGCCAAATATACACATTCTTTGCTTATCAATTGAATTTTTATTATATTTTTAGTGGATATTTCGTACACTTTTTTTTCACTTTCAACCATTATTTTTGATAAGTATATTGTAATATCTTTGTTGGAATATAACATTTCAAAAGTCTTAGACTAAGGTTATATAAAATAATCTATGATTCTTTTATATGAAAATGTTGAAATCCAAGTGGCAATAACTCTGTCTATTTCTCATTGAGAACGATTTTCACTACAACTGCAGTAGAGCACAATTAGATGACCTACACATTCTCTTACAGAATGAAGCCCTTACACACGACAATTGCTAGATTATATGATGTCTCTGTATGGTGAGATATTGGGAAAGAACGTTCACAGAGAAGATAAATTCTTATTTATGAAATATAGGCTTGTTACATAATCTATTATATAATATCAAATTAAGATCCTCTGGGAAATTTCTACGATTATATCGCGTATTTATGATAATAAACGGAATAACTGCATACACATCGTACTAGACTGCCTCAGGACTCAAAAGATCCTAAGAATATACTGAATCATTAAATAGATCACTCCTCACACATGCATATAGTACAGAAATAAGCACCTAGACTTTATAGTGAGTTGAATGTAAACCAAAGATAGAAATCCGGAACATTACTGAAGATATTCATATCAGTTTAGGTCAACTTCTTCACAATAATAATGAATAATAACATACACATTTTTCCTATATATCATAACACAAGAGGTATCGTCCTCGTAGTACGGCAAATCGGTACAGGTAGCGCGCTCTACTCGACATAACCAAGAAGGATCAATATTGACTAAAAGATGATAACCCCAAGCCCCCGCGACTCTGTTAAAATCTAGAGACAGCCAGAATATGACCCGAGTGTCAATCGCTAAACATTGTACTATCAAAGAATCATTCCATTATGATCATATTAATTAATTTCAGTCCTGGTTTGTTTATACGCGGTCTCAATTAATCGACAAAACAAACTATGACCCCATCCACCAGCAATTAAGCTCTTCCTATCGAACATTACTTTAAATTTTTGTTATTTTCCTAACGTTCGTAATCAGTACTGTCTTATATAAGTGTGAAGAGAAATTATTTAGAAGAGTGGGAAATGCGGAATCTTACTGTCTCTTATAAGACCATGACTGTGTGATTTAGATAACTGACTCTATCGCAGATTACAATAATTCATTTGTAAGTATCTCCCAGTTACCACCTTATCAGCAACTGATCATTACGCAGACCGTATTATACAGCTTCTCTCTATCAATATCAAGTATTTATTATGGGTATGACTATTACACACACGATATTTAATAAGACCATATCCATATGACAATAGTAGAAAATTATGTCCAATTGAATATAATTGTTATCTTTGAAATTTGGCAATAAATTGAAAATAAATCTATTTAAAAACTCCATTTTTCCTCTATATTTTTGTAGTTCTCTGTAAGGTGCGTCTGCGCTCAATTTTTGGGGGGGGGGGGGGGTTTAACCATATAGGCCTGCTGTACACGCTGTCGATTATTCAAAATTTTTGGACAAATTCTTAAGAAAAGTCTTAAAATACAAGTGAAATGAATAATTACTGACAAAAGAAAGTGAAAACCCTGAAAACCTCTAGCTATCGTAATTAGCATTCTGCAAGGTGTTTTCTCATAACATGCTACCTTAAAGAGTTACAAATATATTTAATGTTTTCAATGCATTGTGCCTGGCAAATCATTAGTTTCACCTTTAATATTGATTGATTTGATTATTTTTCTCTCCGTTTTATAGTCCCACCCGGCAGAATTATTTCAAACTCAGTATGAACGACGTCAACCATTACCTTTTGGTGAAGGAGCTGTAAAAATTTAGGGCTTATGCTCGCGCACCAGGGCTCTTTGATGAGAGGGGGACTGTTTTCGTGTCAACCTGCTTGGTGACACAGGATGCTCGGTTTTCGCGGTCTCAATCCGATGATTCGCCCCTTCAGGTCGCCTGCTTACGACACTCGCCATGGTGCTGGGATCATATTTTAACCGGCAACCCCACGAGGTTCAATCATGCTAAAATGTTGCACTCTTTCAGCAAAGAATGAATAATTACCTGCTGTCTTCTCACACGTATGAAATGTATTCTGTAGAATTGTGACAGGGCACTTTACTTACTCCATGTAATAGCTAACGCGCATAGCTACAACCACATTCTGGCCCAAGTCCAAAAGGAAGAATATGTGCCTGGGAGTTATTCGACTTTGTTTCTTCCCAAAATCTTGAAAACGTGATAAGAAAAAATCATTATCTACATTAATAAAACCAATGACAAGGCAAACTTGGCATATACGACAACAGAAAATCGTTGGTGCAGAAATATAAGTGCAAGGCTTGCATATATTGTCAAGCATCAGATGATCCGTACAAAACTTTTCGGAGGTGAAGGGTGGGGATCTTTTAACGCGTTAACCAACAATCAACATTGAAAGTGAAATCCGACCTTAATAGTGCCTTTCCGTTTTGCTTTCCGCTCCTGTGTTCGGGCTTGAACGTAAAAAAACTCTAAATTTATTGAGTTATATAGTCGATATGTACTCGAAATGATACAGGAATACCATTTCATGGAGTATAATGGTTATAATGACAGCCTTCCGATGCCTGGAAGGTTCGTATATTCATGTTCACTGTATCTGTATTCAGTGTGTGAAATCATACAAAGGCGAAGCCTAACATCGTGTTAAACGTAATCATAATCATTGTGCGAAAGTTTATTTTTGACACTTTTTTATTTAGAAAAGCATTGATTCGATCATTCAAAATGACATTTCACATTTGTAACACAGCACCACATACACACACACACACACACACACACACACCACACACACACCACACACACACAGCACACACACACACACACACACACACACACACCAGCACACACACACACCAACACACAGCAGACACACACACACAACACACAGCACACACACACACAGCACGTATATCTTTTTCCTGTTTGGATTACATTTTCATCATATATATTCTTCCTATTCTTTGCATAGTAGTGTCAGGATTATATTGTCCCGGGATTCTTCGCCAATATTTTTGGCGCATCATTGTGAAAGGCCAATATACATGGGATTTGCTACGTGTCTCGTAGACCTGGGTTAATGATAACTCCGCATTCCATTTCCTCGCTTTGTTTTTTCGGGAGTATCCCTATAAAAGTAAATACATTGTTTGCAACAGCTATCCTAATTAGCTGTGTTTAGAGCAAATACAGAAAGCTATTTACCCCGTAAAATGAACAAAAAATGGACAAGTAGTAATCATGGCTATGA
>CAJDSM010061918.1:0-12328 GCA_903981925.1 Ostrea lurida | reverse complement strand
TGCCACATGTCATTTTTCAAATTTCAAACATTCAAAATTTAATGAACTGGCGTCATTAATTAGGGAGAATATACAGGCATCATGCATGTCGTATGTTGATTACAAAACTTACAATAGCTGTATTACGAGTAATTCACTGAATACGGTATGTTTAGGCCTATTTTATTCTACCACCAATGTATACAATGTATTTAGTTGTATACAGGGCAAGCATAATGATCAGTTACAATTATGAATTTATGAATAATTAATTATATGGATTTCGATTTTGACACTTTTCTATGTTATGGTACCATTTCAAACTTCGAGAGTACAGAAGACAAGGTTTGGTTAAGTACACATTAGGAAATAGACACGTAGTCATATTGCAATTCAAAAAATATGTTACTATTTAGATACTTTATGACAAGTGCTTTTCAGCGAATGTCATAAATTCTTATAAGCCTACTCATGAGTTCACGTACGCCAAAAGTGTACGCATAAACGGTTTTATTTTCCTGTGAAAACAAATACGTGAATTTGTTACGATCGAAGGTTTCAATATGTTCCGAAATATTTAAGTTTGTTAACACGGGTACATTTATTTAGAGCACATGAAAGTATTTACCAATACTAGTTGTATAATTATTGCAAATGTTTATTTCAAAATGCAATTAATAATTATCTACAAAATCTTCAATATTTCAGCAATTTTCTATTTTTTTTTATTATATTTGTAGTCGTAACCCGTTCTACGCAAAGGACTACAATTTAATAGTAAACAACGCTCTGAATGTTAATTCAATTTTGAACAAGATAATTTTGACGCAAAGCATCAAATCGGCCGCTAAAATTTTGAATATTCTATTTCCAAAGAAACACACAGAAACGACCAACATATAATACTCTTGTCCCCTATAATGATTTTGCCCATGCCCTTCAACTCCGAGAATTTTTTAATTACGCAGTTAGATTGCAGTTGAGAATTGATTTCTAAGATGTAAACGCATCAGCATGAAGAAAGGCAAATGGGGCAAATATACAATTATTTGATTATGAATGTAAAAAAAAATTCAGAAACATCCGTGTTCTAGTCCAAAGGCATCCCCGGATCTGTGTCACATGATGATGGCGATGCCATTTGCTGGACTGGCTGTAAATTTGGCTTGCAGATTGAGATTTAACGCAAAGCAGCAATCAAAATATACACAAATTAAAATATTTGAAGCCCATAATGAATTGCTTCTATATTTTACACACTGCCACTTGTCGTAAAAAGTTTGTTGAAAGTCGTGAATTCATATTCTACCACGGTTATTGGAAAAGACCAAAGAGATGCCGCGGTCATTATTCTACGTTATACCACGCTACATCACAATGGATTATGAGAAGTGATACACAATCTCTCCTTTTGACACAATTTGAAGAAAACTGTGGACCATGTCAATTACATGTATATTTCACATTTTAGATCAGCTTTATACTTTGTGTATTCCACAGTTCGATTGCCATGATATCTTCCCACGAGGCAAACTCGAAAGGTTGTTTACAAGGGTGAAACGCGGAACGGCCAGACTGACGTCATGATTTGACCTATTTCGTTTCTTGATAGAGGAAAACAATCATCTTGATTTTTTAGCCGTGGTAGAATAGAAATAAAGTACTCGGCTTTTATACATGTATTTACAAACAACATTTCTCCACCTTGGAGGTTATTCTGCCACAACAACGAAAACGCATGCTGTATTTCTTACATGTGTAAATATTCGTTGAATGATGAATAATAAAGAAACGCTTTGATTAGTTTTTCATATTTTAGTTCATGCATTTTTCTGAAACTCTTTATTCCTAGGCCTAGAGGAGTGTTAGATTTTTATCACATTATGTATAAATAGTAACATTACTCGTCTTGTGCTGTACGTATACAACAGAGTCGGCCATAGTCTTTTATTTTTCTGGTTAAATTTATAACTGTGCAATTTAACAGATTTGCATAAGTGAACTACATGTGCACTTCAACCCTTGCATCATGTGGGCGATCATCTGTTCCCTAAAATTTATGATTGTTTTTACAAATGGTAAAGCAATATATATTGTCCATTGCGGTTCCTAAAAAGACCAGATTTGTGAGCAGATTTCCAGATGGCGGGCATCAACGTTAAATCGGTTATTTTCTGCATTTCTCTCGTGGTTCTGGCAAATGCAATCACGGTTCATCCCAGTATCAAAGGTAAGAAGCGTATATTGTTACATGAATGTACAAAACAAAATTGAAAACATAGTTATAGTATGTCTATCAGGCCATAATTGCAGCTCCGCTCACGTGCTTTCAAAATGTTAACACATGCATCTACACTCCTATACTTCAAAACGAAACAAAGATTTCTTTAATATGTTGACCTTTGTTAAACTTTGCAATTGACCTGATGGAACTTTCAGGACTGGTCAAAACCGGTTCTTAGCACGGTACCTCTATTGCATGGCGCGTTCAATTAACATGAAGATAATTATCATTAATTTTATTTATAGCGAACAATAATTTCAATTGATGTGCGCATCTAATCGCCTAGGGAGCATCAATTCAATTATTCGCATGTAATTAATCACTGCTCTTCTGTAAAGGTAAATATAACGAACAGTGATCAATCTTACACGAATTAAATTGATAATACTTGTGTGGTAGAATTATTGCTCGCAAAATTGGTATAATTCATTTCATTTCATTTTTTTTTTTATTCAATGGAAAATATCTAATGACTTTAAGAACTATTGTATAATTGAATTTATATCTATTTGCACTAAATGGAACTCTCAATCTTGATTTAAAGAGAAGTCCTGACAAAAATCTATTTATTGCTACAATTGTTAATTGTGTTTTGTTTCAATTTGTTGTTTTACGTCCTTTCAAACGTGTTTGTTTCCCCTTACAATTGTAGGTGATTAATACAAAATTTGAAAATGTATGCGTGCATGAATTCGCGGCATCATCGATGACATGGTTTCAAGTTTGTATATCAGCATTGTCATAAAAAAATTACTGAATGTAAATAGATGAAAGTTAGAAAAGAGTTCATTCTAGTATACTTAAAGAAGAATAAAACACCAGAGGAAGACATGGAGGAAAAGTTTAGGATATATACAACAATATTTTGAAATAATTCCAATGTCCTTTATTACGATGGTTTTGATTGGATAAAAATTAAATCGAAACGGAGAATTTACACATCAATAAATCCAAAACGTGACCGTCACAATAAGCGCATGAAAACAACAACGTAACGCACGGAACTATTCAATTTTATAAATTGTTCATCACAGTGAACAAATTGGACATTATAAGAATTAAACATTCTTTTTGAAGAAATTTATCGATAGTGTAAACTCTGGACATTATACTCACAAATTTAACATAATTTGCTTCGCACTTTTTATTCAGTTTGTGTAGTAAAATGTCCAGAGTTTTACACATCGATAAATTCTTCAAAAAGAATGTTAATCCTATAATAGAAATCTTTCATGACAAATGTTTAATAATTTTACTAGTAAGTAAAAAAAAAAAAAATAAAAACCCCCAAAAAGCAGTAGAAAATACACATCAATTCAGATCTGTCTATAATGTAGATCAAACTGTTGTAACTAATGTAAAGCAAGAAATTAGATTATATAGATTGTCTTGTGGTTAATGTTGCTTTTGTGAACCACAAGGGAATCATGATATTCATAAAATTAGTGGAACACAGCAATATTATAGATATGCATAGAGCAAAATATTATCGTGTAGGTCTGCAAACCTTCACACCAAGTGTATTCTGTATCGACATCTTGCTTGACGAGATTTTTGTTACAGTAGTTACTCTAATCAACGCATTGGACCTGTAAGTAAGAGCTTATCTGCACTGTTATAGAACAGTCAGCACATCATTATGTAGAAAAACGCTGGTAGAACATAATAATATTCTAGACAATATGAGAATTTGCAAATATTGTAAGTTAAAACAATATCATGAGCATTGAATTCATCTTTATTCTAAGGCTTGTCCTTTATAAATGAAAGTAGAAAATATATCAAAAAGTTCTACTATACAAAACCAAGTGTTTACTTTTGAGTGTCAATAATATTAAAGAACTAAGTAATCTAGGTAAATATCTAAGATATGCTACAAAATTACGTAATGATACTGTTACCAATTAGCACAATTTAATGTTTTTACATACATGTATTTCCAATTCAAGTATTGTCTGTTATACAGTGTTATAATATATGAATATATATCTTCACTTTGGTTTATGCACTCTCCATATATACTGTTCAATATCATTTTGTATGTTACATGTATGTAAGTCCAATGAGCCGCATGGCTTACGGAAATAAAGAAACTGAAACTGAACTTATTAACTGCAATGCCTTAATTGTAATTAGTACTGCCACGCCTTAATCATGATTCGTTACTATCCAACCTTAATCATAATTAATAACCGTTATTTAGCTTTTAAAAACATGATTAATAACTGCCACGCTATAATCAAATTTGCATGTAGTAACTGTCGTGCCTTGGTAACTGTAACGTTATAGTAATTGTCATACCTACTTTTAATCATTACAATTTCAGGGAAGTTTACGAAACTATTGAAAGACACACACTGGAACTGGAAACATCTAAAGACAGTCATCCGACCTCATGGCCCAGTTTCACTTGACGTTGACGTCATATCTAAATTTAGATTGCACGGGAAGCTGAAATCAAGCAATCGGGGTATAAGTACGATAGGAATGTGCGATAAGGTCTTCATATGTACATTCACGCATTCTATGTTTTCCATTAGTACTACGTATTTTTAAGTCACCTGAGTAAACTCAGGTGACCGTATGGCATTGGTTTTCGTCCGTCGGTTCCGTCGTGCGTACGTGCGTCGTCCGAAACCAATTGACACCCATTTTTAACTCTTGCATTAACCACCAGTCAATTCTTGTTCAAATTTGTATGAAGAGCATCTTTGCGGACAAGGGGCACATAAATTGTAATTTCACTAGGTCTCTTTGCACCCCTGTGGGCCTTAGGGGTGGGGCAAAAGACTGCCCAAAAGTGACCAATTTTTCAAAAAGTCTTTACTTCTTACAACCGCACATAGTTGAGAAAACGCAAATGCATTTAGTGATGTTAGAGCGGAACGCTTTACCAAAATTTGTATAATTTCGTAGGACCCCGGGGTAGTGGTGTCTGACCCCTAGGGGGGGCAAAACTGGTTATATAGTGTTGTGTTATATGCTAAAACATTTTGAAAAACATCTTCTTAGCTATTGATTTAATTTTTTTAATTTTTTTGTGCAAAAACTTAAATTTTTAAAATTTATTTTTTGAAGATGAATATGGGAGCCTGTCTTATCAAAATTGTAAATTTCATGATCCTAGAGGTAGGGCGTTATTGGTATCTAGAAGGATGGGGGCCAAAAATGTCCACTGCATAAATGTTTAACAATGGAACATTTTTAAACTTCTTCTTGTTACCACCAGTCCAATTCTTTCAATTCTGGTATGAAGCATCTCTGGACAAGGGGCACATAAATTGTAAATTTCAGGTCTTCTGCACCCCTGGGGTTTGGGGGTCGGTGGCAAAAATAGCCCAAAAAGTGACAATTTTTCAAAAATCTCTCTTCGAAAGCCACACATGTCTTGACGAGAAACCAAATGTCATAGTGATGTAGAGCCAGGAAGGTCTTACCAAAATTGTAAATTTGGTGACCCTGGGATTATGACCCTAGGTGGGGCCAAATTTCTCCGGTACATAATGTCCCATAACAAATTAGTTTTTGAACATTTTTAACTACTGTAAACCACCACTCCGAATCTTTTTCAAATTAAGTAGTAGAAAGTTTTTTGTGGGGACAAGTGGGCAGACATTAATTGAAATTATCAGTCTCTTGCACCCTGGGGCATTGGGGGGCAAAAATTTGCCCGAATAGTGACCAATTTTCAAAAATCTTCTTCTTAACATAAGCTGCGGACATGCTGAAGAAAGCCAGTGCTATGATGGTAGAGCAGGAAGGCCTTTACCAAATTTGTAAATGGTGATCCCCGGGTAGGGTTCTGACCCCAGGGCGGGCCAAATTTGTACAAATGTCGTTACAATTGAACATTTTTAACTTCTTCTTGAAATACCAGTCCAATTCTTTTTCAAATTGGTATACAGCATCTTGGACAAGGGGCAATACAATTGTTTAATTTCAGGTCTCTTGCACCCTGGGCTTGGGGGGCAGGCAAAAACTGCCAAAAGTGAACTCAATTTCAAAAATCTTTTCTTTACACCGCACATGTCTGAGAGAAACCAAATGCATAGTGATGTAGAAACAGGAGAGCCTTTACCAAAATTGTAATGTTTGTGATCCCGGTAGGAGGTTTGACCCCAGGGGTGGGGACCAATCGTACAGAGTGTTATATGTTAAAACATTTGAAAAGCCATCTTCTTCAATGCTTATTATAATAATGTGAAAACTACAATGATATATAGATGAGCAGGGCCTTTTATTAATAACCCCTGCAACAAGTGAGTAGGGAGGGGGGTGTTATGGAATCGGGTTTCTGGGACAAAGTGTTTCCTATTGAATTTGGGGTCAAAAGGGCAAAGTCAAGCACATTTGGACATCGAAGTAACGATTGTGTCTGGGCTTAAGAGCATTAGTCGCATCGCCTAGAGTTAACGATATCATAATAGAGTAACTCATAGATAATATGTTCACCGTTTTGAATTTGGGGTAAAAGGTGAAAGGTCAAGTGCACTGCATCAAAGTAGCAATGATGGTTCCGGGTTCGTAGGCATATCCTTGTCTACCTAGAGTCACTATATCATACATATATACTACTCATGAGACGAAAATGTTCTTTATCGAATTTTGGGTCCAAAGGTCAAGTGCACTGGACATCAAAGTAGCAATATGATTCCAGGCTCTTCAGCATTATCCTTTCTACTAGAGCACCATATCATAACATGACTCAACCATGGGTCAAAGATGTTCTCTATTGAATTTTTGGGTCAAAGGTCAAAGGTCAAGCTCGCGGACATCAAAGTAGCAATATGGTTTTCATTTAAATTCTTGAACAATCTTGTGAGATTGAAATGATATTATCTTGTGTATATGAATAGGAATCATATGCATATATTAAGATATTAACATGTGAACAAATCTCTGTAATGAGATTAAGAAATGCAAATATGAGACTCCTGTGTGGGCTATTATACTCAGGGTGAGTTAAGGCCCGTGGGCCTCTTGTTTCATTTGTATTGAATAATTCGTATTGTGCCCCAGGGATTGTTTATTTTGAATGTTACGAAGGATTTGATTAGTCAATGTCCGTTTAGAACGTTTCATTTATGAGACGTCACCATTCGCAGGTGAAGTACCATCAATGTAAACCTTCACACACCAACACTTACGGTAACATTTATAATATCCAAAAGACCCATGGTCCTTCCCTTTAAATGCACAGAGGTTCGGCGAATGAGCGATCGCTAATAATGTCTATGTGTGCCACGGCGCGAGTGGGGCTCGAACTCAAGACTTTATGGTCACGAAACAAACAATATATCATTGAGCGACCGGTTCCGTTCAGAATCAATTGAACACATACATGTATCATGTAATTGCGAATCTAGAATTCGGTAGTTTCTTGGGACTTTACCCCATCCCCCCAGGGCCCCAAACAAGGATTGCCATGGATTCACAAGGGATTTCAAGATGACCCCTGTTACTGCATCCCCCTATTCAGAAATCTGTAGATGGCTGGATCTCTTGTTAAACACGTAAGTATGTATCTGTCTGCTCAATTAATTTCAGTATACAGAGACTGCTCAGAGATTCTGAAGAACAATCAAAGTAAAAAAGGAAAAGATGCCGTCTACACAATCTACCCAGATCTGAAGAACAAGAAGCTGGCCTATTGTGACATGACGACGGACGGAGGGGGCTGGACGGTTCCGTTCATTCATTTCTCATGAAATTGTAATTTTCATTATCAATGTCTATTTGTCTGTCTATTTATTGGTTAATTTCACTCTTAGGTCATACAGAAAAGGCGGGATGGAAGTACTAGTTTCTATAACTCGTGGAATCAGTACAAGAATGGATTCGGTGATCCCCACAAAAATTATTGGCTAGGTATTGTGGCCATTCGGATATTTTGAATATATTTCTTTGCCTATTCAATAATTGCAATTACGGTATTGATGAAATTGATGTTCCGAGATATTTACTTTTATTTTGAGATTGTTGAACTGATGAAATTAAACAATCATATATTTTATTCTTGACAAGGAAATGACGCCCTACACTTGTTGACAAAGTCAGGAAATCAAATCCTCCGTGTGGACCTTCAGAAATTCAACGGTCAAAAGGCGTACGCTAAATACTCCAAGTTCTCTGTTGGTGACGAGAGCAGCAAATACAAACTAACGGTGTCAGGATACAGCGGCACGGCAGGTTAGCATGCATTACACTTTCTTTTAGACATACAATGTATGTCCGTGTTTGCCCAACCCTTGTTTTTGTATTCTATTTAGGACTTACGAGATTGATCACTGTTCGTTAGCTTTGCCTTTACATGTATGTGTTCCTCTAAATACCAAATGGACCATATTAACAACTGTAATGCTGAAAATTTTCTATTAAAGCCAGCGGCATTCTTTTCATACGATTTTTGCTCTTAGGAGACAGTCTTTCGTTCCACAACGGCGTGAGGTTTTCAACGAAAGATCAGGATAACGATAAAGGTAGAGCAAAGTGTGCGGTGGAGTATAAAGCAGCGTGGTGGTATAACAATTGTTATCATTCCAACTTGAACGGACAGTATGCTAACTCTGCTGTGGTCAGTACTAAGTACCTTAACTGGTCCCACTGGGGAAAAAAGTACGAAGCATTAAGAAGAACATCTATGATGATCCGACCTTCGAAATGATTGAATTCATGTAGCATTCTTGATCAGAAGCCAAATAAAATGAGATTGAGAAACATGTTTAATACCATCTGAATCAGTCCAATCAATCACACAGATATTTATTTACATTATTCTCCTTACCAATAGTACAAAGGTATTGAGAAGATATATACAAGTATTCATACAAATATATGATATAAGATATGATACGTTCATAATATGCATACGTACATAAACATCATAATTGAGGGAACAGAGTGTGATGGACTTTTTGCAAAGTGACAATGTTATCAAAATCAAAAATAATATTTTTTGTGGAAACTTTTTTTACTATTTGACAAACGGGACGACTTCAGCTTCTCCATCGTCAACTTCCCATATTTATGTAGCAATATTCATATGGTGTGAATATCTCTCAACTTTTTCGATACGCAAGAGCTTGTTCAGCGTATTATCAGTTTTTGAATCGAGGCAGGCTACTTAAAGACAAGTTGTTATTGCAGAGGATTTAACAGTCACGTTTAATGGCGGCATTTCGTAAATTCTATGGTCGTTACAACAATTTTGTTTACCAATATGACCTACCATTGAGTCAAATACTGTCTGATGTGTTTCATAGCCATTGTTACGCCGTTTTCACACACTCGTTTGACTACGGATTGTTCCGTTTACCTGACCAAGACTATGGGCTCACGGGGGGTGTGACCGATCAACATATACACATATCAAAGTCAATTAATGAATAAATAAATTAATTTCAAATGGATGGCATGGAGAGCAATGTAAACATATTTATGTGATTGAGTGATATTATTGGCCTGAATAAACGAAGATTATTGTACAGTTAAGAAATAAAATCAATAATAAAATGTAAATCGAGGTCACCTTTGCCCAGCTCTTGTGTTTGTATTATATTTAGGATTTGCTAGATTGATCACTGTTCGTTACTTTTGCCTTTACATGCATATGGTATAAGTATTATTTGATAATAAGTTTACAGGAAACATGCGAAAGATTGACAAAACACCGGTCAGTTATTTTTCTCTCCATGCAGATGGATTGTTGTAATTTTGGTTACAAATTCATAAGAGATATACATCAGACAATTTCACATTTTTATAGTTTTTGTAAAACACTCTCTAAAGATGTATTTTATACAGAGCTATCCCTGTGAAAGGATACCTGAAGAAATCTTTAATTTCAATATTGAAATATGCTCCTTTTGTAGAAAGATGCATATACATGTAACAGCCACAACCACAATAGGTCACATGTGTTCAACACTGAAACATAATAAGAAAGTCATTTAGACGACATGTAGCTGCAGAATATGTTTTGGTGTATAGTGAGAAAGTATAAATAGAGGATATTCAATGTTTTGTTGTGGTTGGAATAGAGAATTTAGTTCACGAGTGAGACAGGTATTTTTTTTATATTTTCACGAGTGCGAAGCACGAGTGAAAATAAAAATCCTGTCTCACGAAATAATTTCTCTATCTAACAATAAAAACCATTGAATTTTCTATTTATTACATTTTCTTCTTTTTTAGCTGTCCCAGCCTAGCCATGTTTCATACTCAACTACATTTATAGAAATTGCTACGCAGGATTCGCATAGAAATATCGACAAAGCGAGAAATCGCCATTTCGGTTATTCATTATAATTTATTGATCAGATCTAAAAACAAATCGATATTGTACATGTACTATGTAAGGCTTGTAAGCAAACGATTGCTTTTGTCGTAGTTTTGAATCGTTGCGAATCTAGGCCGACAACACATAAAAGATGTCGTGTAGCAGGAGAAAGCCTAAATAATCTGCGGCTTTTGTTTGTTTTAAAGTTTTAACTACATTTTAACTCACCATAACTATGGTAACATGCAACATTGTCGCTAATTCGGCTAAACCACAACAATTTGTGCCCTAGATGTAAACAAATCAAAATGTCGATTTGATATGACGTGACGTCATCTATTACAAGACGTGACGTCATTTATGTATCGATAGGTGGATTCAACAATCCCTCTAAGCTGAAAATTAAATATTTGTTGGGATATTCAAATGAGAAAACTCAGAAACGTTTGTTATTTATTAAATATAACGTAAAATTAAGGTTATCATTAGTATTGCGGATTGATATTGCGGCAAGTAGACCGGGAATTGTTATTTTCTCACTGTGAAAATAACACTTTTGTTATTTTTCACACTGTCACAAATTCTATTCAACGGATAAATTTCAATATTTCACTGCTGAAAATGTAATAAAGTTATATATTGAACCAAGTATGCACATGGCTTTCAATGTATTAGTGGTGTAAATCAAATATGGATTCTGAAAATCTATAAAATACTTTTAATAAATTTGAAATTCCAGAACCTTTCTCATATCAACAGCATTAAAACGTATGACTTCTCAACACTTTACACGACCGTTCCTCAAGATTAAATTATAAATTAGCATTATAAACCAAATTGGAAAAAGAATAATAACGATATCTAGTGATCAATCATTGTAAAAATTGCTTTTTATACTCCACTTTGTTACTATACACAAGTACTCTAGATCTGAAGTTGATATTAAATTAATGCTTGAGTTCTTCATTGACAATATCTTTGTAGTTTTTGTCGATGTTCCAAATATAATGACGCTTGTCTGTTTTACCCACATTTATTAATTTTTAATTCTTTTATTCGTCCCTGCTTTCAAAGTACATACCCTTGCCCTGGAAGACACATGTGGGTTAGCGACAATCAATCCACTTCCGGAAACATTTGTCTGGATACACATGTATCAAATTAGACAATCAATCCACTTCCGGAAACATTTATCATACTCCTCAATAAGAACGTCCATCATATGCTGATAAATTGCACACTCAAAGACATTTCTTGATTTGTATCTTTTTCCAGATAGGTGGAATTTAAGATTGGGGAACAGCAAGAAGTCGCATGGAATTAATTTAGAGTAAACGGTGGTGTGGTAGGACAGTAACCTTTTCCGCCTCCAAATGCTCGGTCACAATATTGCTTTGTTTTCAGTCGCATTGTCGTGCAAAGGTCGGAAATGTTTCATTCCCATTTCGGGGCAATGACTTTCATAATATTTCTTCACCTTTTTAATAACAACATTTCTATAGAAGTTACCTGTTTTGGCCTTTGGTGCAGGGATTTGCATGACAGGGCCGTTATTGTCAAAGAAAATAACATAAAACATTCTTCACGGTTCGAAATCTTTTAGCAATACTAGGACGTTTTGCGCTTTCTGATGCTCAGATTTTGGCTCTAAACGGTATACCCAGGTCTGGAGGTTATAAAGGTGTCTAGGTGTGTCATTTTCTAGATTTACGTCAATTATACAACCAATATTTGTACTTTCATTCCAACAAGAAATAACTGTAGGATCTAATAGGAGATATCAATAA
>CAJDSM010061912.1:0-12047 GCA_903981925.1 Ostrea lurida | reverse complement strand
GGCCCCACCCTGGGGTCAGAAAATCTACCCCGGGATCATGAAATTGACAATTTTGGTAGAAGCCGCCCTGCTCTTCAGGTATCACCATGCATTTAGCTTTTTTGAACAGTTGTGCGGTTGTAGGGGAGATGTGGAGAGAGTTTTTTGATGATTGGCCATTTTTGGGCAGTTTTTGCTCCGGTCTAAAGGCCCTTCGGGTGCAACAGTCCTGAAATCGACAATATATGTCGGTTTATATCCCCTTTGTCCCAAAGATGCTTCATGCCAAATTAGAAAAGAATTGGAATGACAGTGAATTGTGAATGCACGACGGACAACGCACAACAGACGCCATCGGGCACAGACCTATCACAATAGGTAACTTTGGTGTACTCAGGTGATCTTAAACTGTCAAATAGTCTTAAATTTAATACAGCTATTAAGAGAAAATGCATAATTTTACTCTCATAGATCTAAAGTATGCTAGATTGTTGACCTAACCTCATTCTTTTGACCGCGAAGGCCGTAGAGAAGACGTGAGGGACGACCTGTGTGCAATGGAGCGCCAACCAGTTCGGTCCTCTGATTTCCTGATCAGGGTTGAGATGTCCATTCGTGTCCAGTCTTTGATGCTATCCATCCAGCTCTTCACCTGTCTTCGGCGTCTCCGGCACTTTCCAGGGTCCATTGTAGGACTGTCTTCGATAAGGTATTGTGACGGGTCACATGGCCGAACCACGACAGTTTCCTCTTTTTCACGATCGGTAGGAGGGGTACTTCGGGACCTGCCAGTGCTGTAACTTTGGCACGAACGTATTCGCTGGTCCTCTGGTCTGACTAATAGACTCCGAGCGTGCGTTTGTAGTCTCAAACGTTTGGACTCTCCTGATCGTCTCTGCTGTATGGTCCAGTTCTCGTAGCCGTAGAGGAGGATGGAAAGGACCAGGGCTTTGTAGAGGTTTATCTTTGTAGGGAAGCTGATGTCGTTGCTCCTCCATATCTTTGTGAGTTTTACTATGGCGGCCGTTGCGATGGCGATTTTGGTCTTGATTTAGGTGGTGGATCGATTGTCTTTTGTCAATGTGGAGCCGAGATGTTTGAAGGCGTCCACTTCCTCTAGCTGTTGTCCGTTCATGGATATCTGAGCAGGGGTGTTGTTTGCGTTGTTGACCATGACTTTACTCTTCTCACTGCTGACCTCCATGCCATATGCCCCTGATCTGCACGCTAGTCTGTTGGTGGGGTCTTGCAGTTCGCTGTTGGTGCCACCCATCAGGTCGTTCGGCAAAACGCAAGTTGTTGATGATTCGTCCCCGAATGGAAATCGTCGATTCAAAGCCTTGCAGTGTCTCGCGCATGATGTTTTCCATGTTGAAGAGAACTGGAGAGAGTAATACGCTTTGACGGAACGCCACTTTTATCCTGAAGTATTCTCTGATGTCATTGTTGAGGAGACTGCACTGCTAACAATGTTGTAACAGTGACTGGATGATCTGGACTAGTTCCTCCTGCGATGCCGAATCTCTCAGTACGTGCCATAGTCCTGCGCGCCACACCATGTCTTAAAGTCTATGAAATTGTGGAAAAGTTTTTTCTGGTGTTGTAAATGCTTTTCCAATATGATGCGGCAGTTGAAAATCTGTTCTACGGTGCTTCGACCTGCCCTAAATCCTGCCTGTTCTTCTGCAAGATGTTCTTCGGCTTCTTTCTTCAATCTGTTGACGACCACTCGTAGCATGATCTTGCTGGTGCGACTAATTAGGCTAATTGTAGTTTTGGCACAGACACAGGTTTCCTTACTTGGAGAGGGGAATGATAAGTGATCCTGTCCACTCTGTCGGCCACTGCTTGATCTTCGAGATATTTTGACAGAATGATGTTATCAGAGTGACCAGGCAGCTCCCTCCGTGCTTGAGCAGCTCTGCTGGGATGTTGTCTGCTCCTGGTGACTTGCCTGCTGGAAGGCTGCGGATAGCCTCCTCTACTTCTTCCCTCATGACAGGTAGAGGTGAGGGCTCTTTCTGCGGTCGTGTTTCCCCATCTATCACGCTGGTGTCTGGTTGTATGGGGTAGTTGTAAAGTACCCCACAGTACTCGGTCCATCTGACCAGCACTGCGGAGTTCTCGGTCAGTACTTCGCCGCCTTTGTCCTCGATCACAACTGACTTGTTTTGCTGGGTCTTAGTGAGCGTCTTCAGGGTCTCGTAAACTCTTTTGCTGTTGTTCAGCATGTCTCTCGATGTCTTGGCACTGTTTGTCTATCCACTGTTCTTGTTTGTTGGCGGTGCGGTACTGTGCAGCTCCCTCAGAGCTGCTGTATTTGGTCTTCTTCAGTTCTCTCCTCTCGTCACAGATGTCCAGGATGTCGTTGGTCACCCAGGGATGGTGTTTCTTCCTCTGCCGGCCCAGCACCTCCTCTGCTGTATCTCGGACTGTCTCGCTGACGTTGGTGGTGAGCTCATTGATGTCGGCATCCAGGAGGTTGACGGCTGCAAAGCGTTCACCGTTATTTCGGTCACTGCTGGATTTTGCAGTTTTTCTAGGTCAAACTTTATTCGTGGCGTTGCTGTTTGTGGCTTCTTCTTGAGTCTGATCTTCATAGTGAGCAGCACGAGATCGTGGTCGCTATCTATGTTCGTTCCAGGGTACGTTCGTGTCTTACTCTTAGCCCTGTTGATGCATGACGTGGGGTAAGGATGAAATCGATCTGGTTGTGTATCATCCCGTTCGGCGCGTGTCAGGTTGTTCTTCTCGATGTCTTGTGTGGGAAGAGGTGTTGGCAATGGTGAGTTGTTGACTGTTTGCAAACTCCATGGTCAGCAGGCGAAGTCCCCTGTCGTTGGTTTCTCCTGTACCAAATCGTCCAACCGTCCCCTCCCACTTCTCGTCTTCTCGCCTCGTGATCGGGAGGTCGTGCGTTCGAGCCCGTGCTCGGCACTCGGCCGCGTCAACCTAAGACGTGAAAATAGGTAGTGATTGCTCCTTCGCAAAGAGCTCGGCATTTAGAAGAGAGAATCACGGGTCTTTCGGATATGACCTTAAAAAGGACGGTGCCGTGTCGCAGCATGTGTTGCACGCAAAAGACACCTCACTGCTAAAAGCCACGAGTGCTCAATAAGCATAGGTCTAAATTAGCAGCCCTGCACCGGCAATGGCTGACGTCCTAATATAAGTGAATATTTCGAGGGACGATGATATTATATATAAGGTATACATCCCAATCCAAATACATCTCAATCCAGTTCTCATATGGAGAACGTACCATTGCGGTGGAAGGGCTTGCAAATTTAGGCCTTTGGCTCGGCACGTCAGGGCGCTTTGAGCAGGGAGGGTCTTTGGCACAACCTGCTGTGACACGGGCCTCGGTTTTTTGGTTCATCCGAATGACCGCCCCATTCAGAGTCGCCTCTTACGAAGCAGGGGATGCTGAGGACTCTTTACCCGGATCCCAGGGCAAATAATCAATCAATCAATCAATCAATCCCAGTTCTCATAAGCGTCCGNACGAAAAACAACAAATAATCAATCAATCCCAGTTCTCATAGGCGTCCGGTCCAATTTTCGCATTGAAGTCGCCCTGGATGATGGTGTTGTCCTTCTTGGGCACCTTCTTGAAGACGTTCTCCACTTGCTCGTAGAACTATTGTACCTCCTGGTCGTCATGATCGATAGTTGGGGCATACACTTGGATGAAGTTCTTGGGTTTGGCTGATACACGGGTGGAGATGATCCTATTTGAGACGGGTGTGCAGCTCAGTATGCTCCCAATAACTTCTTTGCGGACGATGACTCCTACGCCATGTTCGTGTCGTGTCTCGTCTCCACTAAACCAGATCTCGTGTCCATCTTTGGTGATGGTCTCTCCGAATCCAGTCATCCAGTCTCAGTGAGCCTATGACGTCCAACTGATATGTTGGAGTTCGTGCTCCAGTTCCTTTCCTTTGCCGCAGGCGTAGAGTGTGCGAACGTTCCATGTGCCGATGGTGAGATGCTAGTTTGAATGTTGTCTTGGCTCCAGTCGCTGACTTGTCACTTCCGCCATGGAATCCGTCAGTGGAAAGCGCGGTCGTTGGTGATCCGGGCCCCGACCGATCCGGCACGGTGGTTGTTATGGCTGTGTCCATCATGTCTTTTCTGTGGGCTTAGGATATTACTTGGCGGCGCCAATCTCCTCTTCAAGTCTCCTAAGTAGTGGTTAAAATCTACCAGCCCTCTCACACACGTTTCGCCCGCCAGCAGCGGATTCCAGGGTGTAGCTGGGAAAAGATTGATTGATTGATTATTTATTTATTGTTTTACGTCCCACCGAGAATATTTCACTCATGGAGACGTCATCATTGCCGGTGAAGGGCTGCAAAATTTAGGCCTATGTTCAGCACCCGGGGCCTTTGAGCAGGGAGCGATCTTTATCGTGCCACACCTGCTGAAACACGGGGCCTCGGTTTTTCCAGTCTCACCCGAAGGACTGCCCCATTCAGCCGCTTCTTACGACACGCAAGGGGATGCTTAGGACCTATTCTAACCTGGATCCACATGGGAGAAGGAAAATTGAATGCTAATGGATAGATAACAACATATACTTGAGTGTTCTCTTTATCCTGAACAAGGTCACTACAGTAAAAGAACATGTACCGTGATTAAAATCCCTATAATACCTGCCACTGTTCTTAGTTTGTCAATAATTAAGCTCTATCACATTTGTATTTACAAAGAAAATTTTAACATTGAAAAAATCAATAACAATTTATTCAGGCGAGGGGGGGTGGCGGCAATTGCAAATTTTCTGACAAAAGGATGTAGTTATATCCACTATCATATGGTTTTTCTTTTAGGTCGAACGTCAGTACTACCATCATCTTAGATCTTATATAGTTTTAATTTGCTCCAATCAGAAAACAATTGACATATACAATCATGATCCGAGTAGGATAGCTATTATTTAATCGGACACAATAGTTCAAACGCATTGGATGAATACTGTGCTGCAGTTAGAAATATTTTCAGTATCTTCTTTTTGAGATGTGGAATGTTCTTATGAATTATACAGTGAAGAAATAAACAGCGAGAGGAATACTGCGCCATGCCATATTAGGTCTCCACCAAAATGTGGTTATAGTTTTGGAAATTTTCATTATTTCCCAGAAAGTAGAAATACACTTGCGCGCACCCCCCCCCCCCCCCCCCCCCTTTGCGTGACCAATAATTCATCAATTATGTATTGTAAACTCATAGTACACGCATAAGAGTACAATTCAAACACACTTCTACCTAAAAATCTAAACGACTTATAGTGAACATCTCCCATTATATAACAACACTCATACAGCCTCTCCTCATGTGTGATTTTTCTCGACGTCCTTGGGCCCCCGACTCGCTATCGCTATCTAATCCTAGTCCTTACTTACCATCTCTCACTTGAGCACTTCTTCAAAGCGAACTCCCTCCCCACTTTTTTCTCTTTGTTTTCCTAACTAGCAAAGATTCCTCCTGGTCAATAAATGGGTGAAAACTTCCGTGTATATATTTTTATAAAGTAATATATTTCCTTAAATATTCATGATCTTTATGTTTATAATCATCCTTTTAGATAATATGCGATTTGTAAAAGGAAAAATTGTCATGAAATATATCTTGCAAATCAACACACACTTCGCGACATCTTTGAAAAGAAGAACATTTTACCGCCATAATGACAAATAGTCTGGATAACCATGGTAATAATCTCTGTAACACTCCAATCTATTGGACCAACGTCAACATTTGTGCTTCGTATCAATTTAACATGCTCCCGATCGTGTGATTTGTTACACGTTGCGCGGAAAAAACGACCAGTTACCCTACTTAACCTGTATAAAATACACATAAAGTCCGAAACTAAACGCATTACTGTGTTTTACGCACTTAACAAGAGACATCATTTACATCAAGTTTGACATCTACATGCAATTCCTATTATCTACATTAATTCACGAGATTATCTACATATCTATCTATGTTAACATATTAATACCATTCTCACTCCTCTCATTAGATTACTTTCTGAACTCACAAAGGGTACCGATTTAGTGCTAAAGCAATAATACCTGATTACATGGATTAGCATACTTAAACCCTTTTTGGCTCGTTCCATATTCTATAAGTATTCTCTACTGATTATTTTACTAAGAAGGATGTTGCACCGCAGCAATCAATTATTTTTACGATAAATGGGTAAAATTCTTCCAGCGGCCTTTCTCTCTTACATACTTGCACTCGCATCTACATAACACGTGATACTGCTTTTCTAAAGCTCCGTAATCTCATACATACACTCTGAATAAGTCAAAGATACACACCTAGAACAAACTAGTACTGTTTCTCACTATCTCCGTATTTATACATTTATTGATCTGCAACGTCTACGAAACATAACACAATCAGTAGAGTCTCGCTATACTTGTGGTTTATCGCAATGTAGTCATTTCATACAACACGAATATACTTACTAAAGACCGCGCTTACATGTGCGGATCATCGGCTCTAGAATATGGTATACTACTCAGCATCCCCTTATGCGTTGTCGGTAAGAGGCGAACTTCGCATACCTATGTCCCATCGGATGAGCCCCGGAATTAATAAACCGAGCGCCCCGTGTCACAACCGTAGTGCGTCGGCAATTCCTAACAAATATCCCTCCAAATGCTCTCACAAGGCCCTTGGAATGCCGCTCGACGCATAGGCCTAAATCTGCAGGCCTTTCACCGGCATTCGGTGACGTCTTCAACTTAATTGAAATGAAAATTTCTCGGCTGTGACGTCAAAATCATCGAAGAATAATCATATCATAATTCTATGAGCAGAACATGTAATATATTGTAATGGCAATTCAGTAAAATCACTCTTACACAAGCGCTGACAGTAAACGAACAATGAAAATAAATGTAACAAACTAAGAAAAAAAAAAAAGCAGCAGAACATAATGAGGAATAAAAGAAACAAGTTAATTGCTTAGGAATTAATACCTAAACATAATAAAAAAATGCAATTAAACAAAAACAGCAGGTTTATAGATTTTCAAGTATATTTTAATGACTCACTATATTTCATATCCTGCGTTTTTGTTTTTTTAAAAAGTGATGTCACTGATGGACATGAATGAAGATGTCGAATGGAGTAAAACCAGTTTCCAGAGGGATGCTACAGCCACTATCTATGTCTTTGCCATTACGTGGATGTTCGAAATTTTGTGTTTACCAGCGCCTGCTTGTTTCTATCTTAGAGGATCACCCACTGGTTGGTAACATCCTATGTCGAATGCATCCTTGATGTCATTGTGGTGCAATTGCTCTGTGAATTGCTTTGTAAGGCTATGTAGGAAATTTTGTATCTACTGGATTTGCTGCAACTGCAGCAATAATGTAGTGTCCGTGAGTAACGGCTTTCTAATCTGTTATATTTCCCTCCTTTTGTACAGTTATGACTACGGCCGCTGTGTTCAGTATAGCAATTTGACTACTCATTGAATTTAACCGCTAGAGAGCGCATTCAAGCGCAAACCTACAATGGATCCTCGATGTCACAAGCGTCTTCATTACACGTCATTCCTCGAGGTAATCCACGTGGTCGCATTCTCCCCTTACAGTGTCTCTTCCGACCGATCTCGTAGATCATCCGTGAACGTACGCTCATACTTCGCGAGCACCACCCACTACAGGCGTATAATCAACTGATATCCATGCACTATCATATGAATGCGTAGAGCCGGTCTTGTCAAATTACCCAACATCATCTCACCTATCCCCCAGAACGGCTACTCTTTCACCATTAGGTCTCTAATCCCCTTACATATGTATCTACCCACTGAAGTTGTAGATGACTTGTACATCCGTTACGTGGTTTGTTATAGTGTGGGAAATTATTTATCCTGTCTATCATGTTTTTAGCTGTTAGTACACCCTGACCCGTTTTCTTTTATCAGTCTATCACAATAGGTATATCGTATTTAATTACACTAATCATTAAAATTCCTTTGTGATGCATATGTGACCTATCAATGCATATTATTTTGCATTTAACAGTTCAGACTCGAATTAACGTTCCCGAATATTAGGCCTATAATAACTACATACATCTCTGCAACACGTCTTTGATTAATGATTTATACTAATTGCCGTAAATAGAGCCGACATGGTAGACTATGACCGGTCTCCTATTTCCAGTCTCTTCATTTATTCTCCACGATATCAGTCACGTTCTAGCGACAGTTGTGTCTCATTTAGTTGAGTGCGATTCTTTTTATCTGCTCTGCTAACAACTCACAATCCGTTGCAGATTCGACGTTCTCTTTCCTTAAAGACAATCTATCCAAAAAGTATACGAAGATTATAGCTACAGTCTAACTGAATCGATGTCGACTACAGTCATAAAACTGCGTAGTACCCCCAATTCAAAGATGCCCTAGCATCTACTGTTCATCGTTATTTCGGTTATCGATAACGCTTAACTCACAATTCAAATAGTTAATTCTCAATTAAGGGAGACCGGCTGAATGTATTGTGCGCATAGAGCCGTGAATCACTATACAAACCAATCATCCTGTTTAGTGGTAAATTAGACAAGACAGCTATGCTCCTAATGCCTATATTCCGAACTAGTTAGCACTAAATACTATTTCTCAGCCTATATATTTCGTATTTAGCATATCTCATACTAACCCCTTAACTATCTTCCAGTTGGTTCGACACTCGTCAGCAATTTGACTCGCCATTCGGCAACCCAAAATACTGATCTCTAGGTGCCCTAACGGACTTGCAGGCTTGCCACAAACGAAAAATGGAAACAAACGAGAAACTTCCAAATGTATTCTTCTAACTATTGCACTTCTTTTCGTTCAAAGTCAGAAAGTAATTTTTAATTCTCCACCATTATTCTCCATTTGATATTCTTATTTCAGATTTAAATAGGCGGAAAAAATTTTTTTTTTTTCTGGGAGGACAATTCCCCCACAATCGTCACCAGGTCGCGTTCATTTGGAGCTGTGTAACAAAACGTCGTCAAATTTCAACCATCGGTGGAAATCCGCGACAGGTGATGAGTGTGCGAATGTCGAACCCCTGAACATTCCCTTCTCCGATTATTGAGTAAAATCCTGTCCATGCATCCAGATCGATCATGTAATCCGCCCAGGCTTAGCCCTACGCGAAAGCACAGAGGCTTCTGTGTTTAAACCCTTCTCCGTGCGCATTGTCTTAAGAGATACTGCAATCGATCATAAGGTTGCCTTTCAATGAAGGTAAGGAATGAAATCATGTCACCTAACTTAGCTAGGTTATAAGTTTATGATGGCTTTTCAATTATAATCTTAGCTAAGCTCTCTTACGGTAATTGGTTTAACAAGAATATCTTTTCTTTTAAAACCTCCATGTAAAAGTAAATAGTCCATTAACAGTCAATATCACATGATTTATTGTGTGTCCGCACCCCCGTTTTGTCCGATCCCGTGTTCAGAAACTGATCGTCCCCAGCACAGTACCCCTCTTGATGCTTGTTGTAAGAGCCGAACCCTTCAATTTTTCTTTCAAACTCGCCCCCAACCAAAACGAAGCCCGATGTCACAGTATGTTGTGGCCAGTGATATAAGATTCCTCCCTGCAAGCCTGAGTTTTTACGCCAGCATTAGAGCCCTATAAGCAGTTCTTCACACGCATTCGTGCACGTCACATGAGAAGTAAATATTCTTCAAGTGGAAGCTAAAACAATATGCAATCAACTCACAGTCATGTATACTACTAAAGAGTAAAATTAATAGGGCAAATTTGAGAAATAGCTCAAGCAATGACGTGCACTTC
Source organism: Ostrea lurida (assembly GCA_903981925.1). Lineage (NCBI taxonomy): Eukaryota > Metazoa > Mollusca > Bivalvia > Ostreida > Ostreidae > Ostrea > Ostrea lurida. The sequence goes on along the minus strand of CAJDSM010061912.1, from coordinate 2,241 downwards.
CTCGGGTAAGCCACTTTCGACTAATGTTCGACGGTGATACAGCGAATGAGTTCACAACCCGCAACTAAAAGACTGCCAATCATATACCCTGACTTCAATATACTCGAATGCAGATGTATAACACCATCATGGTAAAAACAAGCAATTCTATTCAATCATAAGGGGAAATAATACAAACCTAGACAACAAGAATTAGTGTCATTCACTAACTTTTCATTATAGAACGTCACATGAAACATCTAAGCACATTCAACACTTCTTTCTTATTTCTCGTGCAATGCGAAATGGATTTTTTAGCAATACCAATTCCATCTGGACACTTGATCACAATTTTTTACGAGTAATCACTTTCTACCATAATTCACTCTCCCTTAGATCGGATCACACAAATCAAACGAAAAGTGTAATATCGGTAACAGAAATAGCGAAACCATGAAATAGTCAGATATCCTTGGTCAGTTGATAAAAATAACAGTGCAATATAAAACACAATGGTATGACTCATTATGACCAACAAACATTTGAGAATCTTTCTTCCGCTATTCAGGTCTTATAATTGTCATTTACATCAGTCTCCACCTTATATATAACTGATACAAATTTCTCCGAGACGCGCTTGGTATGACTAAGCGCGTCAGAGAGGAATGCGGTGATACCGTATGCAAACATAATACGGCTGAATTATGGCTGTTCCAGGTAACAAAGGGGTTAAGTCCCAAGTGCATGCGCATATCTTTACGAAATATGGTCTGAATAGTACTAAATAAGGTACACCATGTATGTGTATGTGTGTCTCTGTGTGAATTACTACCAATCGATCACAATACATACAACATTAAATAGAGCAAACAACATGGCACGGCCACCCCCCTCACAATGAACACATCAGAGTTGAGATAGGGTGGCTTTGACGTAAGCACCCTTGTCGATCCCGTCCACTTTGCCGTGAGTCCCTATCACTCCTTGGATCTTAAGTAAATCGAATGAGTAACATCGCAGGTATAAATAACGACCGCCTAACGCCAGTGACTTTATATGACACAACACTCCGAAGCCTTATTTGAAACTCTCCTCCTGACGGAGTGTATGATCTTTACTGTGAAGCTTTAAAATAGACCTCCGATCCAACGATCAAATCTATAAGTGCTGTAACCTCTGTAAACTTAATTGATCAGTAGGCCCTGCCCTGTCTCTAGAGCGCTTCGCTCTTTGCATCCAAAATCGATTACACCTACATTGACATAATTATAAAGTGACACATCTCTAGCAATTTACAGCCTACATTCAAGATAACATGGGCCGTTGAAACTGACATAAAAACTGAGCATTGAGTCATCACGATATGATCAAAAAAGTTGTTAGAATGACTTGCCTCCCTTAATTCCCTCATCACGCACAGCAAGGTATTTTTCTGGAAAAATAAAAGAAAAAGGGCGTTCTCTATAAGATCCCTTTTACATTCTTTCTACATTTGCACTTTCAAGTTCATCTTCCACTATGCACATGCTTTCATATAAGATTCTCAGAAGAGCAAATGACAATGCTTCTAAAATGTGCGCCGATTCATTATGTCTTCAGAGTCATCATGTATGATATCCTAACTGATTGCTTGGATTCATACTTTTGTTCTTTACAATGTGGGACAAGCAACAAGTGTTAGGCGCTGTGTGGTTTTGTTGTCCTAGCCAAATCAGTATTCTTCAATTACAGTCAAAAACGTCCCTACCAATTCGATCACGCGATAATGTTCGTTTTATAGACATCACTGGAAGTTTCCCTATGTACGTCTTCAGTATAGATAAGGGGTTTGTTTTTACTGCGCTGCGACGTTGGATCGAGGCGTCTCAAATTTCTTACGTGACCAGTTCAGAACTGCTAGTTCATTTTACTCTAGCTAAAAACAAGTGAAACATGTCGATTGCCATCAATCTTTATGTTATCCGTCAGGTTTACCTTCGACCCTATAGTACTCTTTCTTTGAACAATAATGAACTAGGAAACATTCCTATACTTTGAAGTCTTCCTGAGATGTTTTACATGGAAAATGTCGTATGCGGTCCTCCACCCAGCTCTATACTGTTCAGTGTAATTTGGCATTCAAAGTACTCAATCATAACTTCTGAATGCTAGTAATATGACTTGATATAGTAATGTCTTCCATACAAAAAATCTTTAGTATTCAAAAACACAAGACATATTTTAAATACTTCACAAACACTCGCTATACCGATCATGGTCACG
>CAJDSM010061906.1:0-10887 GCA_903981925.1 Ostrea lurida | reverse complement strand
TATGGTTCATCTCTAGTTACTATAGTTGATGGTCGAACTAGGCCAAAGTCTGTACACATTGTAGGAATGCGGTAAGTCGAGTAACGCCACGTGCCGATCAGATTTCACTCGCCGACAACAAAAGAAATACTTGCGTTGTAATTCATATAAAATTATTCACATGCATATGTTTCCGTTACGATTAAAGATTTTAAAAGTTACATCAAGTGAAGAAATTACATACGACAATCAGCGGGTGAGTTTTGTGAATTGCATCAATTTAGATGTCCTATTTTACAGCCTTCCATCAAAGCACGAACCAATCCGATGAATATTGAAATGTGAGAATATAAAAAAAATTTCTTTCACACCTGCCCACCAAACGTTTTGAAATTCGAACTTGATCTGTAGTTTGAAACTTCTGAACTACCCTGCAAGTTTCAAATAATTCCTCACAATCATAAAGAAAAAAGTCTGGAAAACCAACGGGACGAAGGGGGACAGACAGGAAAGACAGACAGACAGACAGCAAAGAAGAAACTATAGTCCCCCTCCGGTTACAACCGGTAGGGGACTAAAAACAAAACGTTGCTTACGTGGTACTCCCGCATCACATATGCTGATAAATCATTACCACTCAAACATTGGAACAGTACAAATCTCTTTTCGAATCGATTGTAGAGCGAAATACCGCAACTGAATGACGTTGATATTGGTTTGGGTAGGACCATTGCTCTGACAATGCAGTCCTGAACATTTGTAACACCACGTCGTCCAGCAATATGGTGTACATGATACAATGATATCCCGTTAGTTGGGCATCTCAGAGCTACGGGGGAGGTTGGGTGATCATCCCAGAAGCGGACGACAGCGCGTTACGTCGCGACGTCAAGAGAAAGACATATGTCTCTCACACCTCCGTATCCAATATCTGACGGAGACGGCATCCCAAGTTGTCAGCTCTCATGGTCGGCCAATGTGTCTAAGAAAGGCTAGGAATAAGTTGCAGGAGTTTCATTTGAGACCACGACGTCCCTATCTCAGTCCACCACTTACACAGAGGCGACACTCAATGTCGAATGCAGTAACTGTTTGCACATGCACCCAATCGGTTTCGTTTTGCTCATTGCAGAAGCGTGTTGTTCACTGACGAGTCTCGCTGTACGAGTTCCAGGTCAGAAGGACGTCAACGTGTCTATCGACGTTGAGGCGTGCGATAATTATTCTAAAGCTTGCGTAACGTAAAGCGACACATTCGGGAGAGGGACTGTAATGGTATGGACAGGGACATCTCAAAGCTTGAAAACGCCTCTCGTGGTTACCCACGCCAATCTTGCAGCAGTAACATATCAGGATCAGTTCTTGAAAAAACACATCCTTCCTCTTATCCAGAAACGTAACCTTATGATGCTGCAGGACAAAGCGATGTGCCATGTTGCTAGGGTTTGTCGTAACTTTCTGTCTAAAAAAAAAAAGTCCCAGTTCTTTATTAGCCACCATATAGTCCAGCTTTGTCCATAATCGAGCATTTATGGGGAAAAGCTAAATAGGAAGAATAGGAAGCTCGTCAACGTACCCGTTGACGTCGTTAAACTCAAGCAGAACCTTGTTCATGAGGGGATGGTATATCAAAAATAGGGCACCGCCAAGCCGGTACATGATACACCCGCATATATTATGGACCCTAACTCCTTTAAAAACATTGGAGTTAAGGATTAAGGAGGAGTTGTTTGCATAGAAAATCCTAAGTCCAAGGGCCCTAACTCCTTTAAAAATATTGGACAGTATTCCCCTTGTAATATGCACATATCCACATTGTGATCTATCTGTGTACCAAGTTTCATAAAAATCCCCCAAGGTTTAGGAGGAGATGCGAAGACAAAGTGAAAGGGACAGACAGACGGATAGACAGACGGACAACAGCGGTTTAGTATAATACGCTCGCTTTTATGCGGGTGTATAAAAAAGACAATACTAGTAAACAATATGATGGGATCAAAGATAAGGGGCGTAAGAGCAGTGGCTGGAGCCAGGGGTGGGCACATGTTACTGATTTGGATCAGGAAAAGGCGTAGGGTACCCTTGTTTCAACGCTATTCACGCAAACGCCGTCTATGTTAGGACAACAAAAATCATCAAAATGCATTAAGCATAATCGAAAAAATCCAAACAATAAAACTAACCATCAATGAATCATGTGAAATAATAACTATCAAAATTAAAGTTCCTTTTCTTTTTCTCGCTGGTTTATATGTATAGAATTAATATGAGGATGTGTATTAGTACTGAGAGTAACTTAATTTGGCAACACGCCTCATGTTTTGAAATGTCATCATATATAAGCGGTGGTTGTTTTCTTGTTGAATACAAATCCATATACACATGTATTTTAACTATAATGATACTTTTGATTTCCTTATAGTTGTAACCATGTTGAGAGAGTAACCAACCACAGATGAGCACCGTCCCTCCCTTAAAAAGATTCCAAAAGAGCGAAGAGTCAAGACCAGTCAATGAAAGCAGTCAGCAAATTTTGATGAAAATCTTTAAGGTTTTCAATCTTTTAATGTGGTGTAGACCTTAATGTCGTTCAATCTTTGTTTAGGGCATACACAATGTACACTTCACAATTTTCTTTTCTATCTCGAACATTGAAGCCTTCCAATAATTATATTAAGAGTTACAGGAAATGCACAGATCATTCAATCCCTTCAGAATTATTTGATGATGATGAAAATATGATTATACAACAACTGACAGTGTTTTTGTACATGTAGTTATGTATATGTTCAGGTGCATTGCATTTGCTTTCTTCAAAGAAAGGTAACGCAGAACTCGAGTATAAATAATTGTGCAAATTAAATTCTTCATCATCTGCTATCTTCTCTAAAATCCAGGTCATATAGTTTGATTATTTTCTCAAAGAATATCTAAGGCTACAATGATTTTATATCAAAATAGTTTTAAAAATTAAAAACAGATAACTAACCTTAAAGATACACTGTTGTCCACCCTATTAATTCTGTTGTCAATTCTAATTCATCTAGAATGTAATGGACATCCTTTGGGGGCAATGAAATGATTAATAGTAAAGTTTTTTTAAGTAAAAGAGATAGTGTACATATGTTTCGTATGTCGTACATGCATGTGACCATCTTATCTAAGCACAAGGCCTAAGTGAGAACCTGATGGTCGGGAAAGGATGAGATATTAGAGGGGGCAGCGACTTGGAAGGTTATTCGACTGCTGAGGTGATCTAGGGCCTACATTCGGAAGTTTAAAATCTTGTAAAAGATATTGGTGGTATACGAATCTCTCCGGATGTTTATATAGTGTTGTAACTCAACTGATGTTATGCCCAAAGTATATACCCCCCCCCCTTTTTTTCTTATTTACATTTGATGCTTGGGGTAGGGTTTGTCTCCTCATTTGCTGCACATGCATGTAAGAAAGAGCAACTTATCCTCCTGAAATTAGTACAACAGAATACTGAAGTGCGATTTGCTCACTTGTTGGTAGAAAAATTTTGACCTTGGAAGCATTAGATTTGGGTGTATGTATCCTGTTTATTTGAGATGTAAAATCAGAGTGCCAGAGTCCCACAAGGTTATATAATTAAAGGTGTTTTTCATAAGTCATGAATTGTATAAGTTCACTTCAGGTAGTACGAGCCATTAACAACGCGGTAACCTATTACGGATAAAGGTCAAAGCAAGTTTAAAATGTGAGGTAAGCAGATAAACCAAGAGCTCCCTCTATATAATATTTCCCCAAAATTGACTACTGTGTCAAATAATCGGTAATTTAATTTACCGATCTGAACTGAATTTCTGATCATCAGTTTTTTGTCCGGCGTTCGTCTGTAATTTTTTTTTTTTAATTTTCAACTTTTCCAGAAGCACAGGGCTAATTTTGGCCACATTTGCCACAACGTATGCCCTGGTAAAGATTTGGTTGTTGTTTGTTGAACCTCCCGCGGCACAATCTAGTTCAGTCAGTATTCTACATGGTTGTTATAATGATCTTATTTCCAAATTCATCTTTCGTTTGGTTGGATATTGGATGTTGTTCATGCGTGGAGTGTTTCATACCCATTTTTAAACCATTCCTTTAATACTAAAATGACTACGAATTACTCTGTCTACCTGATCAAGACAAGTATGACCAGTCAACAGGGTATGCTTACTCCTCCCGGTCATCTCCAGTGTTTCCAAGGATCTGTGTTTTCTTTGTTTTGGAAATTTCTATTCTGTATAGGATTTATGAGATTGATCACAATGTTCATTGCCTTAATTTTTTTTTCAAATACTCCATTTTCATGAAATAATCGCATCAGTGACATTTTGGTTTTTTATTTCATGGAAGAAAAAATTGATATAAACGATTCTTTAGTTACGGCAAGATTATTTCAAACCACTTGAGCTGTGTTGAAACGAAATACATTATGATATTCGGTGTTCAAAAACAGAATAATTTACAGTTATGTGATCTGACTGATCATTTACATAAACTGTTTATTCTGATCTTGTGGAGAATTGTCGACGCATACAGTAACATATATTTATGTAATTGCTGTTCTAACATTCTCATTACTCCATTCAAACAAATCACTCCTGAAAAAGTTCTGTAAGCAACCCCTTTTCTTGAAATTTCATTTCCGCATAGCCATCTTTTTACATAAACTGTTTATTCCGATCTCACGTTCATATACATGTGTAGAATTGTTAACACATAACACTCTTATATAAGTATTCTCTCTACTTTATTCCATGTACATTTAAAAAAACCCAAATCCTCTACAAATGCACGTTGATTTCTCACAGAATATAGTAAATCAGATATGAAACAATTTAAAAGATGTGTTTGTGAAATACTGATACCCCCGGAGAGCACTACCAGTGGAAAGGTTTTGTCATAAGGAATACGCATGTGTAATATGAAAGCCCTATCATTTACCATTCAAATGTCATGGCCAATGTTAGTTTTTAAAAAAAAAATAGGCAAAACGTCAAGGTCAGGAGGTCAAAAGTTTGCTACTAGTGGAAAGGGCTTGTCATAAGGATTACACATGTGGAATATGAAAGCCTTATCACTGTCCATTTTAAAGTTATGGTCAATGTTAAAGAATTTGGAGACGAACAGACAGACCAAAACAATTTGCAGTGGAGGGGGCATAAAACATTTGAAAAATGGCACAGGAACTCGTGTAACTTTGATATACGATAAAATCTTATTCGTTTTAAAGGGGCATGGACACGTTTTGAACTAAAAATGTTTAAATTTTAGATTGCCAATTTTAATGTTTACAATCCATGACTAAGGTATTTCTAATGGTCAGGAAAATTTTTTCAAATTAGAAGGTCATTCTAAACACAATTAAACAGTATCTAGTGTTTCTCACATCTCATATTGTTTTAAACATGATATTGTCTACGAAGCAATCTTTTTGTAAACATAAACAAGACTCGAGCCTTGTTTACATAGCGACGATTTGTGAGCGTTATATCTTAGCTGTAACTCAACAACTGACTTTCAAATTTTTGCTGACCACTAGAAATAACTTGATTAAGCATCTTAAACATCAAAATTGGCAATCTAAAATTTGAACATTTTCAGTTCAAAACGTGCCCATGCCCCTTTCAGCATTTTGAAATATATTCATTTTTAACAAGTGTTTTTCCTATTGCCCCTGATTTCCTACATTCTGCAGTACATGCAGAGACGAAAATTTCGATGGTATGTTATGTAATGGCACTTTTTTTTTTTACAGCACCAAAGGGTAATATTGCAGTCTTCCATTGTGGCACAAAGTACTGTGGAATCATTTTAATCCCTGGTGGCCAATGTTCGTGGGTAACCAAAATTTTGCTGGGGACGTAATTTCGTGGGTAATTGATAAATAATGCGAACGGCATAAAATTCATAACGATTAAAAGGACATTAAAACATGTTCGTGGGGACATAAATTCGTGGGTAAGAGTGACCCACGAAATCCACGAACATTGGTCCTCTACGAACATTGATGATTCCACAGTAAACATTCTGCGTTAAATTATACAAACTATGGGTTTGGGTGGGTCCATCCCCTTAAATCCTTCTAATTCCTGCAGTGCATTGTACAGTCCCTGAAACGTTCTACTTTTACACCACAGTCGCAGGTGACCGCACGAGAACGCACGCGTTGACCGTACGGTGACCGGCAATTTGGTGACGCGCTTGACCGGTGACCGCACGTCCTAACACGCGAACCGGCACCGCTTGACCGCGACCGCCAATGTGAACGCAGTGACCACCGCATGACCGCTACGGCCTGAACGCATATGCACTTGAAATAACATTCGAATGTTCCGGAATTTTTTCCACTATGGGTCATAGAATATTTTCTCTCATTTAGCTACAATAACCATAACTGCCACCGGCCGACCAGAGGCTGAGTGGGATATAAAATAATAGATTTGTATTGCCAATGAGACATAATATATATATGGTAGAAAAAACAGTATACATTCAATCAATGGATATAAACTAGATAAAACCAACCACATGGATTACTTATATGCCTTCTGTTATGAAAATAGCAAGTCTATAACATACATTGTACAGTGTTTTCTGTAAAGTATTGCATAAATGTATATACAACACGTAACAAGTATTTCTGCATGGAGACTTATGTTTTTCTTCTGAAATGCACAGTATGTGCAAAAAAGAAAAAACAGAACTCATATTTTTAATTAGCACTCTAAGCGACATCCAGATTACGGGCGTACCTGCATGGCTTCGAGGAATTATTTAGGGCACGAGGAATACATATAACCTGCAAATGCATTCAACAGCACCGCGGGGACGGTGTCACCCCTTGTGGTCCAGGACAGGTATTTTTATTAGCAATTGGTAAGCAGGACATCCGGATTAGCGAGTGGTACACTGTAATGCCGCTTCCAACAGGATACTTTACGGCCACAAGGAAATATACTACTCATGCCAGATACCTAACTAAACACCCCTAAAAGAAATGCATTAACAAACCGGGCAGGCAATCTAGTAAAACTTAATGTGATGTAGCTTGACGCTTCTTCTCCTTCTTGGGAGTTTGCGAATGTTCAATGCCAAAAGAAAAAACAGCCTGACTTGCCCATTGAAACCGCACATCCGGTGACGCGCGACCGCGTTGACCGGCCTGACGCTGACCCGACCGCTGACACCGCGAACGGTGACCGCCCCCTGCCCTGTATCGCGCCACAACACCATGTGACCGGGTGACGCCCGCCAACGGCAGCCCGTCACCCTGACGACCACCCGCGCTTGACCGCTCACGGATAAAGATGGTAAAGCCGTCCACGACCTGATCGTCTTTGTTCTCACGGAGACCTGAGAGAGTACCATATCACTACTATACTTGAAAAAAAGTTACGGACTGATTTTTACAAACAGATTATAATTGTATAATCAGCATATAACAACATATTTCATCATCAGCAACTATGCTTCTTCCGTCTCCCCCAATATTCACAATTACACAATTTTATCCAACTCACTTGAAGCGTTTTAGAACATAGAACCGAAAAAAGAAGGAATCTATTGTGACATTGAGCCCTAAAACAAGAAATGAAAACTCTCAGCCATGCCGTAAATCGCGCACAGCCACAATTTCACAAATCTACAATCGCTCTTAAGTATTGGATTTGATATGAAGTTCAACTATTGTGATCAGCTGGCATTCCACTGACTACATTTGAAATACACAGGCGCGACACGTCATCCTGCATTGCTTCGGCACTAAGTCTCCGGAAGAAAGATTCTGTGGGCAGTTGCATTCCACCTTGCCTCGAGACTAAAAGCAGCAGAATAGTTCCTGCACCGATTTTCTCGGAAGACGTGAGGACGGGCTGAAATCCTGCCTCGCTGTAGCTTGTCCCAAGCAGTTTCTATGGGGTTTAAGATCCGGGGAGTAGAGAGCATCCGGGCCAAGGTCCAGCTATCGCCTCCCGCCATGGAGTCTACCCGTTTCCAGTGTCCATAGTCTGGGTCCGTAATGTCCACACAGCACCCTCGACGTAGCACCTGCGAGGAACGAGCATGTCGTGATAACCTATCCCGGCATCATTCCATCAAAAACTACCGAACGTCAGCGATCTCGCCGATAGCGACCGGCATACGGTCTGACGAGGGTGTCTAAGAACGGCCATCTCGGTATCGGATGCCCGTAAGGCTTGCCTGCGAAAGTTGCAAGTCCAGCAGTCTTTCACGGTTTATATGATATCCACCCCAAACGCCACTCACTGAAACCACCTCCAAAAACTGATCGCTGCTCAGCATACACAAACTAGTCAGCATATCGGTCACCCGCTGCCATGTGCGCACTCAAGTAGCGCACGTCTTTTCTGTCCAACTGGAAGTGTGCTGTGGGAACAGGCTCCCTCCCCTACTGCCTCCTCTCGCTTGAGCCTACTAGATGTTAGTTGGTGTTGTTTTCAATTGGTAACGAAGGGTCCGGGTCACAAGACTGGGTTGATCTGGGCTTGCCATTTCAGACGATATTTTTTTTTTTATTTTTTATAGAGGGAGGGTCAACTACAAGGCAGGGAGTGTAATCAGATGATTAACGCCCGGGCTTGGTTAATCCGGACAGCTAACGCCTACGACCGGTACCTACAAACCGCCCTCCGAAACGTTATACCACAAGGTGTTATGGTCCGATCCCAAGTGTTACCAAGGAAAGTGTTACTTGGGGGACTTTTTTTTTTTGTTAGGTTTGGGTCCATGGTTGGCGAAGGTTCAGAGTGGTCTGGGGTTAGGGTAAAGACCCGGGGTATTTATGCAAGATCAGAGGTGGAGCGGAGCAAATTCTGTCCAGTGGCTAGCTCTAGTGTGGATTAAAACATAGGTATAAAGCTATGTAAAAACGTAGTGAAGGCTGTTTCCATTTTTAAAATCTCGGAATCTATTTGGTTATCAGTACAATAAGTCCACCAAAGTGTTCCGAAAAAGTGTTTACTAGGGGGACTCTTCTTTGTTGGTTTTTTTTGTCCAGTTGGTCTGGGCGTTATGCGGGGGAAAGACCCCGCCTGGGGTTAAGGTGGATAGCCAAGTTGTTTAGGTGTTTCACAACCCTCACGGAACGTAGCTGAAACAGCGTTTAAATTTTTTAAAATATGGTCACCCGGTCCGCTTCTCGTAGATACCCCAAGTCCCCAAAAGTGTTACTGTAATCCCAACTTTTACGGGGGGCCAATTTCCGTTTGGAAGGGGGCCGCAGAAAACTTTTGATGCCTAAGATGTCAAGGGGATAAAAAAAAAGCTGTCCACCAAATTTCATCCCATTCGTCTGCGGTTTTAAGCATGTTATACTCGAGGTGGACCAAAATGAAGCTTTCAGTACTAGTGACATTAAGATGTAGTGAAGAGGTGTATACCCATTAGTAGCACTATACTTTCTTATTATAATCCGAACTTTTCCAACAAAACGCTGGGGGTTAGACGATGGTTAGATATACGGTTACCAGACGTTAGCGTTGTCCACCTGACCCGCAGGATTCAGCTCTAGCCCCCCTGTAAATAAAGATAAAGTCGCCGATCCATTTTTTTTTTTGTCCACCCCAAAAAAGCCTCATTTCAAGGTCAAAGTTCAGAGTTATTGAACTTGAAATATAAACTAATTGGAACTCCAATAAGGTTAACCCCCGGGTTAAATCGGCTAACCTAACCGTAAACTTCTAACCCCCAGGTGTTATGGTCCACGTGTTACCGGGGCGACCCGGGATCCACATGTACCCACTTAAAGGTACCTTTCCATACAGGTATTAAGATACTGGTAAGCCTGAGAGCAAAGAGAACCACGAGACAGATATACTTAGCTTAATTTAAGTACTAGAGGTGGCCAGAATTTTCAATTAATTTAGGAAAAATAAAACTTTTTGAAAATGTTTGTATTTCCATTAGCAGAAGGCATTGGAAGACCAGCCAGGTCCATCGGCGCCCAATTATTGAAGAGGTGGAGGAAGATGAAACCTCTCCTTGGAAAAAAAAAATAAAAAAAAAATACTGACTAATAAAAAAAATTCTGTCTTCAAATCACGTATCCAAAGAAATACAACATGAACAAATTAGCCCTGAAATTACAGTTATATTTTATCCATTCCAGACTGACACGACATCCATGAACACTCGGCGTACAACACACTCCGCTGAGTCCATCACATGGAGACCATTTCCCTCCCATGGTAGGCGGATTTCTTCGAGTGGGAAACCAAGTTCCTTATCATGATGCCATCATCTGGATATCTGGTGAGCAATATGAAAACAGCAAATAATAGCTGACAACTTCAAATTGACTTGGACCGTGATCAATTAATCAAATCATCCACATAATTTTTTTGCAGATCCGATTGCCCATTACGAATGTGGCGTGTGCCAAATGTCCTCGAAGAAACAGAGAGGGAACGGGCGATCTGTCCCGGTTAAAGGGAGTAGCATCCCAAGGGCTTACTAAAGAGGATTGCCAGATAGGGTCCGCCTGGCACGAAGGAACTTGAGAAAAAAGACCTACCATAGGAAGGGGTGGCTCTTTGGATAGGAGGAGTGGTTAAATCGGGGCAGAAATGATCCGCTCGTGTTTTTACCTTTTTCTGTATTTGATGAGGAGGCATGTTATTCGGGGGCGGAAAAATGGGTCCGCTCCTGTGTTTTTGGGGGTTTTTTGTGTATGGAGACGCGGGCGCACGATGTTCTATAGCGGTGCCGTTGGAAACTAGTCCGCTTCCATGTTTTTATGTATGGGGAGAGGGGGAGTGTTATTTGGGGGCGGAACATTGTTAATCGTGGCGCGAAACAAGTCCGACTTCATAATTATTGTACATGTGGCGTCTTTTGACCAGCTGGCCAGACCATTCTTGAAACTATTCTGCATGT
>CAJDSM010061903.1:872-11232 GCA_903981925.1 Ostrea lurida | reverse complement strand
CTTATCATAGTAATGTAGTTGTTAGTCTGCCTTAGAGTCAATGTTAGATAACATAGCAGATATGTCAGATCGCTGTGGCTGTCCTTTTATATCCGAGGTCTTCGGTGATAATATCAAATGGAATAATTGTGAAAATTATGATTGTTTTTAATGATAGCACATCATCTTATACTCCTATATGCAAGGTTGAAGGACGCAGCAAGTTTGTTTTGTTTTTTATTCCCTGGTAACAGTTGTTTTGTACATAATTCTACTTCATATGTAATAGTAAAAATAAGTCTGCCAATAAGGGGGCAGACATTAGTGCCCATGAGGATTAATCCTAACGGATTGTTGGAAGACCTGGTCTTCCAAAAAGAACTTTTAAGTACAATATTATCTATAGAGAACCCAAGCATGTCTCGTTAATATCTACTTCATGAGTACTTGTGTGGGCAATCAGAGGTGCTTTTTTAAAGCAAAATAATGTGTCTTGTTTCCCACGACTAGAAATTCGTATTTTCGGGTGCGCATTTTTGTTTAAAACGCAATATTATAATCTGAAACCAAAGCCAAGAGGTAATTTATCGTGAGAAATTGCGTTATAGTAGAAAGTGTGGAGAAATCGTACGTTTTGATATGTATCCATATACTTTGATGATTATGCACAGAATATGTACAAGGATTTTATGGATATCATTCATGCTAATAATCTTATTTGCAGTGGCTTTATGTTTCTAGATTTATTTACATTTTTCTGTTACCATTTCAAAAGCTCAAACTTTGCTGTGTGGCTTCTTTGTGGGTCATATGATGTATAGAGAAAATTTGAGTGTGTCTTTAGCAATATGATCTTAAAAGTTCTTTAATGAAACACAAAAAGATTTTTTTTTAACAACATTGATGATACTGCAAAATTTGATGACCTTTGAAACAGATAAACCCCTCTCTCTCTCTCTCTCTCTCTCTCTCTCTCTCTCTCTCTCTCTCTCTCTCTCTTATCAAACACTTCTGTTAAACTCTATACTATCGTAAAGATATACTATGGAATAATACAGTTGTGTTTGTTGAAAAATATCTGAATAACTATAAGTAACTAAATAAATAGATCCTAATTAAGAATACTCGGTTCCCTTGTAGAAAAATAGATACCCTTTCACTATAAAATACAATATACTTACTATCATCATTACCAATTCTCCAACCCGCGAAAAAACTCGAACTCGTTCTACCACTGGTGTAACGATGCACGTTAATTGTATTTTGTTCAAACGAAGTACCGCAAAGGAAGTGCTCGAATCGTCTACACTGCTAGCCTTAGGATCAGTAATCGCAGCGACACCTACTGGATATCCATTCTTCAACAAATTTGTTTGGGCTCCATATCCATGGGATGCGGTTTCCATGCACATGTACAAGCCTGTCAGAGGACACGGAAATTCCGAAGCCGCATTGTATCCATTGCCCACCGTTGATGACAGTTTCTTTGGAAGGTCAAGTCTCCATCTCCATTTACACTGAGGGTATTTTGCGCGAAGAAAGCAACGTTGTAGGAGGGTGGGGAAGTTGACGTCACTGTAGCGCTTGTGGTACCCGTCGAGACTTAAAATGAAAATAATTCATGGTAAGGTGTAAAAGATGTGCTTGAATCCTAGGAGGGTTCCATTCTTACGAGGAGAAATCAATGCACCAGCAGTGAGAGAATGAAATGTTGTCTTTAATTTAGTTTCTTACCATATCAAAATGTGAAATTACCTGTCAATTTCACATGAGAACACTCCCTCAAGAAGAACCCACATACTAGTAAGTACTCGGGGGAAAATCCGAACAAATCATATACACCGATTATTCTATACACTGCGCTTTATTTAGAAAAACGTTTAAGATTTTTCAGATCGTTGTAGACAAAATATCTAATTTGAATAGGAAATATTGATACGCATAGATATAATAATATACACTATCTTTACAAATCAGAGCCATCCTTTCCATCAAAACACAGACAAACCGAAATACAACACAATTTTTGCCTTACCAAGAAAAAAAATCTTTATGTATAACAACAAGCAGTTCCTGTGGAAGAAGTATCACACATCTTTCAGACGTTTTACGACAGCTTACTTTATTATCATTTTAAATAATCTCATTGATTTGGTATGTGTGGTCAAAATGAGTAATTGACAAGTAATTGACAAGTTAACATGTCAACTTCTTTTTGGAACAGCTTATCCAAGCCAGTCATATACTTCCGTTTCTACCGTGCCAAATAGCAGAAGCACACAAAACAGCAATCTACTACCTAAGGCAGAGGGTGCTTGTTGGTTAAAAAGGAAAATGATACACGTGTAAATTTGAAAGGTATGTTGCTCTCGATTGGGGTTACTCAAGTCGGTGTCACTCAACCTCCTTACACAGGAGGGAGGGCTTAGTCTTGGAGTATATAAAACAGTACTAACAAGCAGGTGCATTCTTTGGTAAACGGATGATTTGAAAACTCTTTCTATCCCAAATAGGTGGTAAGTTAATAGTTTGGGATTTTCGGTACTGGCGCTCAACGTTGGGCCACCAGTTTGCTCGCTATACTTGCTTGTTAGGTCGGTATATCGGATATTCCCTCGGACCCTTGTGTTGATACAATGCGGCCACTCATATTTCACATCCCCCTTAATTATATTGTAAATTGTGTGACTCTCATTGTGCGAAGCATTGTCTGGTTTCATTCAATAAATGGGTGAAATAAATTTTGTGTTATCAGTATGTCATGTACTCATTCAATTCAATTCATTTATTCACTCAAAACCAGAATCCACTGGTAATGAGGTACAAACAAAATATCCATATAAAGTATCATTACAGTTAAGGTTATATAACATTTACAAGTATGTGCTGAGAAACAAATAAGCATATAACTGATACAGTGAATTATCTAGGAAGAAGCCAGACGCATTAAATATTTTTCTTTAAACAAACTTGCCAATGATTTTAAAATTACTTATATTGTTTGTATTCATTTAGTTCATTAAACTTGATAATGTTGGGATTTTTACAAAACCTTTTATTAAAATGGGTATTTTTCTGGTTTGAAAAAAAAAATCACATTCCATAATATCTGAAAAATTTATTCAACCGATGCTGTTTTGTTATTACACCTTGTACATATCCTTTATTTCTTCAAATATTATTTTCCATCTCCAGTTTTATAGGAAAACGATGGATGTACAGGTTCTCAATTTAGCTAAGTATCCCTTAAATCTTAGGCAAACTTCAATATACTTTCTATAAACATAACTAAAACAAAACAAAAAAATAAAAAAAATAATTAATAATAAAAAAAAAAAAAAAATTTTGTTTTTGAAAAATTCTATAAATTAATACATTTGACGAATCTTGATAATATTATTGTAAGAGGTCAAATCGGTGGGCCAATAGGTTAAATGGATACCTGAATCCTGAGCATCACGGGTCGACATGCAAGTTCAATTAAATTTCTCCGAGTAATTATAAAATGTTCATAATAATTCAGATATTGCGTATTACTAGTTTATTGTGTAAACATTGTGGAAGCACTAAATTAATGTATCCACAGTTTACTTATGAATAGAGTAAGAATAAAAAGGGCCCACACCTAAGTTACGTTGTTGTTAACACAGGTCTCCATACATAACACTGGTGACACTTGTCCTCCAACAGCTCTCCGTGACCAAAAAACTGGTGGGAAATTTGGCCCACGAGAGTCCACAACGTCTATACAAAGAGTTGCAGCACATGTAAAGCTCTTGAATGTAGAAATAAACAAATCTAATCTCTTCTACGAGCCACACATGGGAATGATTCCCGTTGTTAATGTTTTTTGGAATTCACTGGCTGTTTTTATTATGTAAATTCTACGAAAAGAAGAAGTTTTGGTACAAAAGTACTACCAGTTGGGGGCTGAGGAGTACACCTGAAGGAGTACAACCAGTAATTCTTAACAACATATAATTTCAATTTCAATTTGAAATGTGTACACTCATTTAATTTGTAACGGAAATCCTTCATTCGCCAGAAATGGGTTTGTACACAAGACCTGGTATTTGTTACAATAGGTGCCGGAACACGGTGTTTATCTTCCAGCCTCTCACGGTGGTTTCCTCTAAGAGAAAGAGAAACACGTTGGTAATCGACCTTATTGCTAACATAGAACCAGTCTGTGTACAACCATTTCTGGCGAATGAAGGAATTTCGTACATTAATGAGGTGTACACATTTTCAAATTGAATTGAATTATATGGTGTAGAATTCTTTGGTTGTACTTCTAGGTGTCTCTCAGGCAACTGGTAGTTACTTTTGTCAACTCTCTTCGTAGAAATTTCATAATTAAGTACAACCAGCCAAGCTGAATCAAAACATAACACGGAATCATTCCCATCGTGGTGGCTCTGTAAGAAAGATAAGATTTGTTTATTTCTACATCAAAGCTTTACAATGTGCTTGCAATTTTGTAGACGTGTACTCTCTGGCCAAATTTCCAGTTTTTGGTCCGACGGAGAGCTTTGTTTGGGAGACAAGTGTCACAGTGTTGTGAAATGGAGACCTGTGTCACAACAACGTAACTTAGTGTGGGGGCCTTTTTATTCTTAACTATTTATAGTTAAAACTGTGGGATACACATTAATTAGTGCTTTCAACACATGGTTTTTTACACAATACTAGTATAACGCCAATAATCTGAATTATTATGAACATTTTATAATTACCTTCGAGAAATTAATTGAACTTGGCATGTTGACCCGTGATGTCCAGGGAGTCAGGTATCCATTAACTTATGCCCACAATTTGACCTCTTACAAGTAATATTATCAAATGAATTCGTCCTAAATGTATTAATTATAGAATTTTCAAAACAAATTTTGGTATAGAATTTCTTTATTGAATTGCCTAAAGAATTGTAAGGATACAATTAGCCTAACATTGAGAACTGTATTCCATCTGTTTCCTATAGAAAACTGGTAGATGGAATAATATTGAAAAGAAATTTAAGGATATTGTACATATGTGTAATAACAACAGCATCGGTTGATAAATTCATTATATTATGGAATGTGATTTTTTTTTCAAAACGACAGAAAAATACATTTTAATAAAAGGTTTTGTAAAAATCCCAACATTATCAAGTTTTAATGAACTATTTGAAATAAAACCAAATAGTAAATTTTAAAATCATTGGCAAAAGTTTTGTTAAGAAAATATTTTAATGACAGTGTCTGCTCTTCCTAAGATAATATGGCATTGTTATCTAGTTATAGCTTATTGATCTCAGCACACTATTGTTATATATGTTATATGGAAACCCTTACTTGTACTGTACTTTATCTAATGAATATTTTTGTTTTGTACCTCATTGTACGCAGTTGGGATCTGGTTTTGAGGTGAAAATAAATGAATTGAATTGGATAATGAGTACTGAATACTGATAACAACAAATTTAATATCACCCACCATTTATTGAATGAAAACAGCAATGCTTTCGCACAATCGAGCAGTCAACAATTACAAAAATATAATTAAGCGGGGATGTGAATGAGAAACTATGAGTGGCCCGCATTGCTTATTCAACACAAGGCGGCAGATAGGGAATATCCGATATATTACGGACCTAACAAGCAAGTTATAGCGAGCCAAACTGCTAACCCATGGTGTTGCCCAACGTTGAGCGCATTAAAAGTTACCGAAAATCCCAAACTATTATAACTTACCAACCTCATTTGGGATAGAAAAGAGTTTTTCAAATCATCCGGTTACCAAAGAAATGCATACCTGTCTTGTAGTACTGTTTTTATACATACCTCTAGACTAGCCTCCTCCTGTGTAAAGGGAGTTGAGTGACACCGATTTGAGTAACCCCAAATCGAGAGCAGACATACCCTTTCAATTTACAGTGTATATTTTCCTTTTTAAACCAACAAGCACCTTCTGCCTTAGGTATAGATTTGCCCCTGTTTTGTGTGGCTTCTGCTATTTGCACGGTAGAAAAAACGGAAGTCTATTGACTGGCTTGGATAAGCCTGTTCCAAAAAAGAAGTTGACATTGTTAAACTTGTCAATTACTTGTCAATTACTCCATTTTTTGAACCCACAACATACAAATCAATGAGATTAATTTAAATATAAATAAGTAAGGCCCTGTCTGTAAACGTTGAAAGATGTGTGGATACTTCTTTCCAACAGGAATCTTGTTTGTTTATTACATAAGATTTTTCTTGGTAAGGCAAAATTGTGTTTATTTCCGGTTTGTTCCTGTGTTTTGATGGAACGGATGGGGTCTGATTTGTAAAGATAGGTGGTTATTATTATATCTATGCGTATCAATATTTCCCTATCAAATTAGATTATTTTGTCTACAACGTTGAAAAATCTTAAACGTTTTTCTAATAAAGCGGCAGTGTTAGAATAATCGGTGTTATATGAATTTTGTTCGGATTTTCCGAGTACTTTACTAGTAATGTGGGTTCTTTCTTGAGGGAGTTGGGTTCTCATGTGAAATCTGAGCAAGGTATTTACATTTTTGATATGGTTTAAAGAAAACACTAAAAATTAAAGAACCAACATTTATTCTCTAATGCTGGTTGCATTGATTCTCCTCGTAAGATGGAACCCTCCTAGGCATTCCAGCACATCTTTAACCCCTTACCGATGAATTATTTTCATTTTAGTTCGAGCGGGTAACCACAAGCGCTACTAGTGGAGTCAACTTCCCCGCACCCTCCTACACGTTGCTTTCTTCGCGGCAAAAATCCCCTCAGTGTTAAATGGAGATGGAGACCTTGACCTTCAAAGAAACTGTCATCAACGTGGGCAAATGGATCGAATGCGGCTTCCGGAATGTTCACGTGGGTCCCTCGTGACAGGCTTGTACATGTTTGCATGGAACATCGGCCATCCCATGGATATGGGAGCCCAAAGAAATTTTGTTGAAGAATGGGATTTTATCCAGTAGGGTGTCGCTGCGGTTACTTGATCCTAAGGCTAGCCGTGTAGACGATTCGAAGCACTTCCTTGCGGTACTTCGTTTTGAACAAAATGACAAAGTTACGTGCCAATCGTTACAACAGTGGTAGAACGAGTTCGAGTTTTTTCGCGGGTTGGAGAATTGGTTTAGATGATAGTTAAGTATATGTATTTAGTGAAGGGTATCTAATTTCTTTACCAGGGGAACCGAGTAAATTCTTAATTGGATCTATTTTATTTAGTTTACTTATAGTTTATTCAGATATTTCAACAAACAACAACTGTATATTCCATAAGTATTCTTTACGATAGTAAAGAGTTTAAAGAAGTGTTTGATTAAGAGAAGAGGAGAGAGAGAAGAAGAGAGAGAGAGAGCGAGAGAGAGAGAGAGAGAGAGAGAAAAGGAGAGAGAGAGAGAGAGAGAGAAGAGAAGAAGGGGTTTATCTGTTTCAAAGGTATCAAATTTTGCCCGTATCATCAATGTTGTTCAAAAAAATTCTTTTGTTGTGTTTCCCCATTAAAGAAACTTTTAGATCTAATTGCTAAGACCAAACTCAAATTTCCTCTATACATCATATTGACCCACAAAGAAAGCCCACACAGCAAAAGTTTTGAGCTTTGAAATGGGTAACAGAAAATGTAAATAAATCTAGAAACAAAAGCCACTGGCAAATAAGATTATTAGCAATGAAATGATATCATAAATCCTTGTACATATTCTGTGGCATAATCATCAAAGTATAATGGATACCATATCAAAACGTATGGATTTCTCCACTTTCTATAACGATTTTCTCACGATTAAATTATAAAGTTCCGGCTTTTTTCAGATTAGATAATTGGCTTTTTAAACAAAAATGGCACCCGAAAATACGAATTTTCTAGTCGTTGGGAAACAAGACCCAATATTTTGTTAAAAAACACTCTGATTGCCCCACACAAGTACTCTGAAGTAAGATATTAGAACGCCTGGGTTTCTTATAGATAATAATTTATGTAGTCTTTGGAGACCAAAGGTCTTCCACAATCCGGTTGGGTAATCCTATGGGCCACTAATTCCTGGCCCCCTTTATGGCAAGATTATTTTTTATAATTCTATTGAACCGTAAGAGATTTGTTACAAAAAACTGTTACGGGATAATAACAAAAAAAAACTGTGCTTGCGTCCCTTTCAACATTGCCATATAGGTATATAGATTGATGTGCTATCAATTAACAATCATAAATTTTCACAATTCATGTCCATTTGATATATCCGAAGAACCTCCGATATAAGGACCCAAGAATCGTGACATAATCTGCTATTTTTAGCTTAACATTGACTTCTAATGGCAGACTACAAACTACCTTAATGATAAGCCGTTTATGACTTTAACTGGGCAGTCGTCACTTCCCTTTCTAATGTAGTAAATATACCCTATCCCTGCTTATGGGTGTGTTATCTCGCAGTTGATTTCGATACGCAGAGCATGCTATGCGTTGCGGATTTTTTTTAAGGCGAGGCCCAACTACTAGGTTATAACGAAGATCTCGTTTAAAGTCCATCATTTCGCCAACATCTACGGTCCGCCTATAAATGAACCTTGTTTTTGGATTAACAAGTTTATCACTAAGTCATTGTTGAACTGATTTGTTTCAATACCCTTTGTTAGACCCTGTCATTTCCTACTAGATTTGACTTATGGGTAATCCCGTTTACTTTATTTCGGATACGGGCTCAGCCGGGTGGACCGGTCCAGCAGTAGGATATGCCTTACTCCCTCCATGGGCACCTGATCCTACCTTCGCCTTTGTCGCAGGTCCTTGGTTGCCTCCTCGATTTGTTATGGGGTTTTTTTTATTATGATTACGTTATTTAACACGAGTTACTTCCGCTCTATTTGTAATATGACATGCATTGTATAGGTTTTGACTTGACATCACATTCAAAAGCTTCAAGTTCCTTCAAAATTACTTTGGGGTTAAAGAAACCTTTTTGATTTCTAATCCTAAGTACTCTGAAGGTTGGTATTAAACTGGTGGCTTTTCATAGATGGAAGTCTTCTACACAGTCTGAATTCTATAGGCACGAAATTGTGCTCCTTTGTTAGCTTACCCTGTTGTTTTATATTATCAAAAAACTTCAAAGATTGTTTCTTTGCTTTAATTCTTAGGAGGCTGAATCGATCGATCGCGGAAGCCCTGGCCCTAATAGTAGTAGTCAAATAAATCCTATATTTCACCTGGAAATTGTTCGAATTGAACTCGCACAACGCTTTCTATCAACAAGTTGCCCACGACCCGATGAAAAAATAGTGGCAATTGCCGGAATAAAGACAAATGCCCGCTTTAACGGCGGACGCTCACGGAATGTTTATTTGGCCAAAAAGTTAATAGCCCAATGATGGGACAAGAACAAAGCTTATGGTGGACTAGCAAACACCGGTTCAAATTAGATATGCCAACACACCCATTCATTCCGTAATCCACAAAAAAAGAAATGGCCCCCACCGAAGCTCAGCAAAATGTCATTGGACATTAAAAGATTCCAAAAAATCATGTGGGGAAAATTTTGGGGAAAACAAATCATCGGTACTCAACAATTTCCAAAAAGTGGCAACTATATTATCTCAGAGAAATACTTTATATTTTCATCCCAAAAAAAATTCTTCATTGATAAGCGTTCAGAATTATCAGCAACTTGCGTCATTCCGTAAATTGTTATTTACCTAGTCCGTTGTGTAACCATGGCCACAACCAAATGTAAGAGTTTACTTAGAGCATTGAACTATGTGTACGAGTTACCTAAAATTAATTTTCACTGTGGTGAAAATATTAGTGCGTGCAGGTGTTTTTTTTTCGTTTGTGTATTAGATTCGTTTATTCTCCTGCACGAGTGAGGGGGGGGTTACAATCCTCTTAACGAACAGGCCTGTAAAGAAACAATGATATTGTGCATTGGCAACCCCATCTAGTCATCAATTTATAAATATATAATTATTATATATATATTATATAATATATATATATATATATATAATTATATATATATATATTATATATATATACATATATATATATATATATTATATTATATATATATATATATATTTATATAAGGACTCCAACAGTGCGATGGTACTCCAACGTTGCGATGGTCGCCCCCAAAGTGGGCGGAACGGTTATGCAAACCCGATGGTCCTGACCGCCAAAATGCGATGGTTTCCCATTCATGCCAAATGTGGATGGTCTGACACGTCCAAAGTGCGATTGGTCCTTAATCTGCCGCCAAAAGCTCGATCAAGCTGATAAAAAGTACTCAAGAGATACTGGGAGGTCCGAGTTCTCCCATAAAATTTCGGAGATCTTTTCTTCAGTTTTATCCTTGAGAAAATATTGTCAAAGCAGCTGAACG
>CAJDSM010061884.1:7212-18307 GCA_903981925.1 Ostrea lurida | reverse complement strand
AGCCCACCATTGGAATATTACTCACTAAGGCCAGTCAACTTGGAAAACAGATAAAAGTTACAGATATCAGCTATTCAAGAGCGTATCTCCATCGAATCAAGACCAAACGCGAGATAAAAAGTAAGATGTACAAAGTAGAGGCAGACAATGCAGATATAGCCACAGTGGAAATAGGACGAAATAAACTTCAGTGTGTGCTAAAAGACTATCAACCTGGTGACATATTCAGTCTTGATGAAACTAGACCTTTCTTCAAACTTGGTCCAAACAATACATTAGCAACATCAAAGGTGAGCGGAATCAAAAAAAAAAACAACAAAAAAACAAAAGGAAAAAAATACCATTGCCTCAACAACAAATGCCACAGGAATAGCAAGGCCAACGTAGCACATACATGTAATTATATCAATGACAGAATGTAGATATAGAAAAGGCAATATCTATTCCAATTTATGCACTCAGTGGAAAGTTGTGGCCCGGGCTGTGTATTGTGACCTTTAACCAATAACCTTGTTTCAAGGTCATGACACATCTTGTGGACTAGGCCAAGAATTCTGTGAAATATTATTGAAATCAATACTGTTAAAACCACTATGTGCACTGTGACCTTGGCTCAAGGTCACGACACTACAATTTTGTATCCATGCACTCGTTGAAACGTTATGGCCCAAACAATGTTAGGACCTATCTATGCTTTAATTTGTGACCTTGGGTCAAGATCACGACTCTTTCATGGGTCCAGGGCAACAATTCTGTGAAATCCATGCACTCAGTAAAAAGTTATGGCCCGGACAATGTTAAAATCATATGTGCACCTTAACCTTTCGCTAATTATCTGTCTCAATGCTAAAACCCACATGCATTGTAGACCTTGATCTTTGACCAAGGTCGTGACACTTCCTTTGATCCGCGCCTACAAATATTTCAATCTATGCATTCAGTGAAAAATTATGGTCCGAACAATGATGAACCAACTATGTGCATTGTGACCTTGACCTTTACCAGTGTTAAGGTCATGACACTTTCTTGGGTCCAGGGCATCAATTATGTGAAACATTATTCAAATCTACAGAGAGGATCAGTAGTTATGGCACGGACAAACTATTTCAGACGGAGTACAACGCCATAACATCTAAGACGGGCGTATAAAAATCAAGCATTTTTTTTTTTTGCCCAGCGACCACGGCAAGAAAAATAAATCATTTAATTTTATTTCACGGGATCACCTAGCGCCGATTCTCATTGGTTAAAACACCTTTGAAGAATTGAGGTGATTTTTCGATCACGTACTTGAACAACAAGTAAAGTCTAATTGTCATTGTTTTGCTGTTGTAATATGAAATTAAATGATAAGAAATAAATCTTATATTTTTTATAAGTATAAGTTTTACCGTCTAAACTGAATTCGGTGATACTTTTTTTTCGCGGGTGAATGCATGTATCAACTTTACATTTTTTATATTCACGCGTATCACCTGTAGCGTCGAACCCTCCATTGGATTGACAACACCAATCTTACACGGTATTGAATGTGATTATTGTCAAATCACGTTACCAATGAACAACAGTAAAGCTCTGAGAGGAACACTTAATTTAGTTTGTTGTAATATTACGAAGATTAAATGATAATAAAGTGAATCTTATATTGTTTTCGTGTTGCATTATTGAAACATAAGGTTGTCCCCGAGATTTTTAGCCGGTCAAACACTTTCATGCAATCAGGCATTGATGAGTTATACTAATCCGTTTAAATATTCGGCTGAGCACTTGCACCACCCGAAAAAATTATAATTCATTTCTTGTAATCACCGAATTCAGTTTTAGAACGCAGTAAATTATAGCTTAAGAACTTAAAAATATCAGATTATTATCTTAATTCATTTAATTTCATAAATACAACAGCAGAACAAATGAACAATTGCAACCAACTTTACTTGTTTCAAAGTACGGTGATCACGATAAAACACCCAATTCTCCAAAGGTGTTTAACAACAATGAGATCGGCGGCTAGGTGATCACGTGAAATAAAATCAAAATGATATAATTTTCGTTGCCGTGGTACCGCTGGCCACAAAAAAAAAAGCTGATTTTTCCATGACATCATGACGCATCCCCCAAATACACCCCCGTATTACCATCCATTAAGGGCTATGGTTAAGTTTTGGGAAAACACGCAGTTCCAACATCAGGTCGGTCAGGAAAGGTCAAATTTTCTGGTCACCCCCAAACGACCGGTCTTGAAATAAAAGAACCTACATTGAACAACCCAAAGTATTTTCCATCAAACATTATAGCTAAGTTAAGTTTTGACAAAGTATAAACCAGCAAGGTCAGGGGTTCAACATTTTTGGTACCACGGAAGGCTGAAAAGAAAATACATGTAAAACAAAGCCCAAGTACTATTCAAAGTACGCTAAGGTTAAAGTTTTTGAAAATAGTGAGGCCACACACTCAAGGTCAGAGGTCAAATTTTTCGTAACCACAGGAAGTTTGAATAAAGAAAACCATGCTGAATATCAAAAGCCCAAGTACTTACATTAAAAGTTAGCTGTTAAAGCTTTTTAAAAGTAGGTCAACCATCAAGTCAAAATCATTGTTCGGTACCACGGAAGTCTTGACATAAGCAATAGTATTGAAATAATCAAGCCCTACGTATTACCATCAAAATTATGGAGGTTAAGTTTGAAAAGTAGTCAAACATACAAGGTCAGGAGGTCAACTTTTTTGGTACCCACAGGAAAGGTTTATCATAAGGAAGAATACCTGTGAAAATAATCAAAGCCCTAGTACTATACCACAAAGTTAAGCAAGGTAAGTTTCCACGATCACGAAGAAGATGGACAGAATGACAGACAGACAAAACAATACTGCCGACCATCTTCTGATCCACGGGGCATAAAACAACCTTCTAAAGTATTTGTTTTTAAAACCAAAAATTACATCAAAATAAGTAAATTTCATCAAGAATCTAAGGAAACTTTAATCAACTCAAACAGCTCTATTTTTTGTTTATTCTTATATATTACAAGAGTATCTAACGATTATTTATTCTCTTGTGTTGACCATCATGCTTTTCTTTTCAGGTCAAAGACGAATATAATCTTTTAGTAAACGTTGACTATATGCAAGAAAACCCCATGTGCACTTTTGCTTCGGATAAACATACTTTTTCTAGTGTCAGTATCTCAATATCAGGAGTGCCTGTCTCTAATTCATTTACAGTAGGGGGCACTTACAAATCCCATGGATTCTGTCGAGTTCTACAGATCCATGCTAACTGCCAATATAGCTATCGAGACGTGTTTTTTTGTACTGAAATAATTTGATAATAATTATTGATATTGTCCAATAGAAAATTAACGAGTTGTGTGCTGAAATATATTCCTTTACGCATAAAACACTGAAATAATAAGTATGAATGTGAAATGTACTGATGAGGTTACTGTACTCATTGCTGATATTTAACCTGCATGGTTATTTACTGTGGGTACCTGTAATAACTCTTCAATATAACCTTGATACATCCCTCAAACATCTCACATGGGCGTCACAGTAAACTTTACTTCTCGAGTTCCTAACCCACAGTACCCCATCGTTATCAATTCAAATTGGGCTCTATGCATTGTAAGCCCCTCCTGGCCTAGCACTGAGCGTAAGGGCTTTTAATTTTTGGCTATAAAATTTCGTTATACTGTAATTTCTCACAATGTGTTAATTTCAACATAGGCTAGAATCAACCCCCAAATACTTTGAAAAGGACTTGCGATGGTTTGTTTTGCGCATCCGTTAATATATCGGCAAATCAAAGGCTAAAGTAACAGGTGAATAATCCCCCCTTTCAGAGACTCCACTGCATAGTGTTGCGTGAGAAAACAAGAGAGTGGGCGATAGTTTGAACTTACGTATTCTTCATTGGTTGCCTACACTGGATTTTTACTGTGTACGTGATTATTAATGTAGTAACTGGCTTCCGAATATATTGTTAATGATGGTGAGCGATTAATTATGCAAAGATAATAGCCCTGATCACACCATCCTGTTGGTTGTGTATGTATATTACATATATACTTAACTATACAACTTTCCGACTACTGTGAAGTTTTGTGTGCATTTTCATAATACACCATATATATATGTATATAATAAAATATCAAAGCCGATTGAGAACCCGACTATTTCCTGTAATTTGTCAGAGTGTAATTTTTTTAATATTACTACTTCGTGTGAACTTTCTCAAGATTTTATACTTCAAAGAAAAAATGTATTTTCAGGTTTAGGAGTATCAAATTATAATTAGCGTTTTTATCTCATGATAAGTAGAACATAATATATCCTTGAAACACATTTTGGGATTGAAGAAGTTCTTGTTTTTTATCAAGTTTCCACTCTCTTCCTGTGTTACTAACCTTGGCAAAACTATAGGATATTCAATATATAAAGCATATTTCAAGCCATTGGAGTGCATCCTTACTGAAGACAGCTCTCAGATTCAAAACAGACACATCTGTAAAAGTGAAATAATAATCGTAATCAATATGATTATTATCAATTGTAAATTCAATACTCAATTATCACTACATAAAACATCTGCGGTACATAAAGCTGCAATTGGTACAACACTATGGAACCAAAGTAATTTTTATGAGAATATTTTAAAATAATCAGAGTTGGTGCTGGAATATTTTTGGTTAAGACACTTTCAGATTGGTGACCGGACACTCCAGATTAGACAAATAAGTTTCACTCTGGTATCATTCCAACAGGAATCCTTTCGTACTTTGCGACATCTACAAACATCATACGATCGGATGAAGCAGCATAACTTCTTAGCAGTGCCATTCATGAGCTATTATGCTCCTTGACCACTAAAACACCATCACATATATAAATAGGATTATCTTAATACATCGTTTTAGTTATTTCCAACATCATAAGGTATGCATTAAAGATAAATTCTTGAATTGATCATCTACTAGAGAAACTATTTTTCATTAATTTCCCTTTAAACTCATGGATGATAGAAAAGGGAGAACTTGCATGGTGTGCACAAATAAGATTGCGGGCAATATTCTGGAGTATATACAGTTCGGTGCTTCCCGTGTTCATGTCACGAGCATGTCAGAAAATCAATGCATGATTGTACAACAAAACCTACTCATCCATGTTATCCTACACATTGCTCTTGTCAACAGCTGATGAATCTGTTACAGCCATTCCATGGCTTTGAATTTCGTCATATCATTAATGTTAGCAGGTATCAGACTAAATAATGATTTCTTACAAGGCTCAAAACAGCTAAATTTTGCAAAATTCACAATCTCAGAATACCAACTTCTTCTTTATACCTCCAATTCTTTCTGCCTCAGAGAGAATATTACATGATTCTAGTGGTAATTAAAATTTTTTCATGGATATTATAAGGATATGAATATATCAGTACGGTGATTAAGCAGAGCATATTTGTGAAATTCCCACAAAAAACAAGCCCCCACCTCTCCCACCGATAGCCCGATCTGTAAATGCTATTCCAGTCAATTATATTATTTTTTTGCTTCACACACCATATGAGTCCCCTGAGATCAAGTAACTGCAAAACAATATTTCAGAACACAACATACTTACGATGTAATCAATGCACAAACACTAAATAGGCCAGCTATGAAATCTCATGCAGATTCCAGAGCTGACTTATTCATGACAAAATCTAACAATGTTTTCTTTCCAGTCAGGGGGGATTAGTGGGATTGTACCCTTAGCACAATCCCCTCTACGTCCACTATATTCTACCCATGTTTTGACATTATGCATAATATGATCAACATGACCTCACATACCATTGAACCTTTTTTTTGTACATAATATTATAAATACAATACATCATAAAAAAAACCTTTTCAGGAACTGCCTATGATTCACACTAGGCATCTCTAACGATAGCTGCTTTCTGATGAATATGAAGCACCTTTCATTCTCCTGCAGTCCCTCCTTGCTACATTATTAAACGGATGATTATACTAACCACGTACCTGATGAAGTGAATCTTACAATTAACGAGTTCGTGTGCTACATTATAAACAATGATTACTAAGCAACATCCTGAGACGTGGAATCTTACGCATCAATGAGTTCTTGAATATTATTAAATTCCCCCAACGATAGTCATAACCTGAACACCACAATCAATAACGGAATAGACTTTGTATGGGTGGTTATCAATCATAAACTACTGAGCTCATATGGATAACATATATAACATTTCGGATTTGTATAGATGTAGACTCGTCTGAAGACATGCCCAGCCAGGTACTGTATAACAGGTGGTACTATTCGTAATGACAGAACTAAACTGAGATGACGCTGACTCTGAGCAACAAATTTAACGTTTTTAGTTATTGTTGCCCAGCTCTTGTTTTTGTATCTATGCTGGAGCAATGATGCGTGTTCAATTATCTATTGCCTTTTACATAGAAACTACTCAAATACTTTAATACTTTTCTAATAGAAGTAACAACACTCTTAATTGACATGCCCGTGCATCGAATTTAATAAACTCACAACTCAAACTTTTTAAATCACTCATAAATTGTACACAAATTATTAACACTGCAATCATATCTCAGTACACTTACAGAGAAAATTCCAAGATTGACCTTTTGAATCTTTTCTAGCGTATAAAGCAATGTATGAACTAACACACATCCAGCACTGTTGATCATAAATGGGGATATCTTAAACAGATTCCCAACAGCACATTGTTTCACTATCGTACATGTTTGACTGTATTACGGATGTTCACAAAGTGTCCATAAGTATGGCAAATAATTATTGCAGCCTTGGGTATGTATAGCCGTGTAAAAGATCCTGCATAAAAACCTTCGTCTCACCTGTTCATAATTCAATCTCCAAGAGACACTCAACACGCAAGTCGCATGACTGCATAACCAAGTCCTGAATCACCAGGGTAAAATAAAACAAAGGTCTCGACAACTTAACTTGACTTGGCCAGTTTTCAATGACAGCACAGTATAGTATAAAACATGATTTCATAGTCCTTCATAATTTAAAACGTCCGATAAAATATGTGCAGGTGTGTCGTTTTCCTGTTCCAAGGTATCTAATGTAAATGATCTATTTAGCAAGAAGAAATACAATATTAGCTACAAGCAAGATATGACTTCTGGCTATGAAGACCCACTCAGCATTTGGGCCTGTACTGGGGTCTACCGGTACCATACAGATCTGGTCAAAGTTTCTTTGATCCTGTTACACTATGACCATAAAACATTAAAAAAATCACTTACGAAGCATACTTCCCTCCGGACACAAATTGACCTTTTCCATGTTTAATCACTAGAATATTATCAAATACCCCGACATTAGGATGCGACAGCCCTCGAATGCGACTCAACACTCAAGTCAAAGCATCGTCGAAGACGAAGACAATGGGACTCTAACAACAATATGATTAGATGGACAGACTTTCACATTGATATTCAGTAAGCCTCTTAATTACGCTGGTCCACCGAAGCAGGCATTCCAGCACAAACCCCCCGTATTTACTTCTGACCCTCGATAAGATTCATGCACAGTGTGAATTAGTTCTAATGGGTATAATCCAAGTGTATATATCACTTATACCGTTGTCATGAATTGTGAAGTACACTATATAGACGATAAGATTAAAACAGAATTACAGAGACCAGCATGTGTCAAAATCAAGACCAGTGATATTTAGAACCATATAATTCTTGTATTACAAAAACAATGCTACCTATCCTTATGAACTGGTGATTTATGACGCACATCTTACTTTTTAAACATTTGATCTAAATCCTTTTTTTGGGCGGGGCCGTCAAGGTTATGTGAGGTCTGAACTGATCCTTTAGGTCTGTATATACATACAGTTTGTCAGTAATAAAAGACATACTATGCCCATCTCCCATTGTTCTGGCACACACTGTCTCAAATCCATGTAATCATGTCCATTTACCAGATGATATGTACTAACAGTTAAACGGTGATCTCACAGGTAGCGGGGAAAAGGTTCCCTTTTAATGTGAATTTCATATAAATTTGTTTTTGCCACATCTTGCGTATGTATATTTACAAAATTATGTGATAAAATTGACAAAGTGAAAAATCAGTTCTGTTCAATACCAATTGAAAAAAGAACTTTTTCTGTATTTGATATTTGAAAATATGAATGTAAATGGTAAATTCAGAAAATAAAACTGTCAATATATTATGATCTCCATAAAAGAGACCACCAACAAGGCCTTGTCAGTCACCTGCCTTCAGATTATTGTCTTATAAAGTCAAAATAGAGAAAAAATTCTATGTGAATTTCAATATTTCCCGCAACACTTTTTACGAGTGTAAACTGCAAGTAATCTGCTGCTCTTTGTCCCAACAAAAGTGCCTATGTATGTAATAATTAACACGATGACCTAAATCTTAAAACCTCATTCTGGATTCAGAAATATGGGGTGTTGCTATTGGCCAATTTTGTACTAATCCTTTTATGCTTTTCTCTACAAAGCATTAGATTGAAAATCACTGTCATTCGCAAATTAAAGAATTTCTTCTATGCAAAAGACATAAATAATAATAAACACGAAAGCAAAGTGTAGCATCCCTTACAAACAGAAATTAATAAACGAATGTCAAATAGTGTACATTTGACCCTTGAAAATCATATGACAGCTCAGTCCCTATGTTGAAGATTTCGATTGCCTTTCCTGCATTTTTGAATTGTGTCTTCTATCTTAATTTAGAATTTGGCCAATAGTACCTTGACTTGACCCTTGAAAATAAATAATTTCATTCACCTCTCCATGGCAACATTTGTGAAGCGTCGTGATGATCTTCTCTTTAAATTTTGTGTCTTTACTCTTGGATCACAGAAATTAGGTCATTAGTCTGGACCTTACTTTGACCCTTGAAAATTCAACAACAGGGTTTCTCCTCCCAGGGCAACATCTTGTGGAATGGTTTCGACTGATGCCTCTGATGATTCTAAAAATCTTGTTACAAGTGCCTCCTGCGACAGCCAATAAAAACAACACCCACAACACAGGCGATAAAGAAAAACGGTAGTAGTCTATATCTGATCCCCATCCACAATCGTTGTGGGGAGTAAAATGATTAAATATTGTCTCGTAACTCTGGAACAACACATCACAACACCAACCAAAAAGAAATTTACAATTGGTCAAAGACTGCCTACTCTACCATGCTTTCAAGTTTGCTGTTAGTAAGGTACCTATAGAGGTAATACATGTATCAGGGCATTATCTTGCATGTGGCTGTGCACGTTGTAAGAATAAACATGCTCCCTGTCACAGTTATTAAGCTTCATCCTTTGAAGTAATTCATGAAGTTGTAGTTTTAATGACACCTGATTGAGTTTAAAGAAATATAATATCCTTTTTCCCTGCCTCCTAAACATATTTAGAGCTAATGTATATCACACTGTTTAGTTTGCACCTCCCCCATATACCATCTGAAGTCCATCTTAATAAAGAAATGCATACTAATATATGCTTTTGTTATTATCCATAAAACCAAGTTGAGGAGATATACTGCTAGTCCTATAGTAAGTATGGCAATGCGCACTGCAGTGTAAGATATTCAGGTAATAGTAAGTCTGAGAGCCACTAATGGTTTCTTGACTGATATGACTGTACAGACGCATATGTGGATCTGTTAATGTTAAATATGATCTAAAATGACATGTTGACCTTGTTATCTCAAACTTGAATGGGATCGTAGAAACCGAGCCAAGGCACATTTGTTCCTAGTGACTGGCCCCTGGCTCCGCAGGTCGGTGAGTTTAGAAGAATTTGATCAAGTTTCCCTTAAACTGATCCTGGTTTGGAGAAGAACTTTTATTTGGCAAACTTCGTGACCCCCTGTTGTGGCCTTGCCTCCCCGGAGGTATGATCTGATGCACATGATTTGGATTTAACTTGCTAATTCAGGACAGCTTTAAGGTAAGACGTTGAGAAAGAAAATTGTTGTATATACTATTTCAATGGTAATAAACTTTGATCCCCCTATTGTGGCGTCCATAACCTGGGTCCATGATTTGAAGCAAAACTGAATCCACTTTATTCAGAAGTTTCAATAAATTTCAGCTTTCCCTTGGTCAGTGGGTTCTTGAACGAAGAAGATTTTATAAAGATTCATATCGATTAATCCATATGTAAAAATTGCATCCCTATTGGGGCCGCCCCATCGCTACCCAGGCGTTGATTGAACAATGAATCTCATAACAGGAAGGCTGTCATATAATTCAGTGCTTCTTTGCCCATGTATGTTCTTGAGATAGAAGAATCTTAAATATTTTCCCTAGTATAATCATATTGTAAATCTTTGCTCCCTATTGGGGCGGCCATCGTACCCCCGGGGGTCATGATTGTGAACATATACTGTAAATCTCCTCTATAATAGGGAAGCTGTCCATATAATTTCAGCTTCTGCCCCAGTGGTTCTTGACAAGTAAGATTTTTTAAAAGTTTTCCCTACGTATAATCAGTATGTAGAAACACTTTGATGTCCCTATGGGGCCCGTCGTACTTCAGGGGTCATGATTTGAACAAACTTGAATCTCACTCAATTCAGGAAGCTCGTCATATAAGTCAGCTTTATTGGCCACGTATGTTCTTGAGGAAGGAAGAGATCTTAAATTATTGTTCACCTTATAATCATGATTATGTAAAACTTTGATCCCCTACTTGGGGCCCATGCTGTACCCCGCGGGTTCATGATGCTTGAAAGCAAATGAATCTCTCTAATATCAGCAGGCAAGCCGCATATCTAAGATTCAGCTTTCCCTGGCCCGTGGTTTCTTGAGAAGGAAGATTTGTTAAAGAATGCTTCCCTATATAAGTCATTGTATGAACACTTGATCCCGCTATTGGGCCCCATGTAAGCCCCAGGGTACTGATTTGAACGCTTGAATCATCTCGACTTTAAATCAGGAGCTGTCAGTATAATTTCAGCTTTGATGGCCGCTATTTGCTTGAAAGAAGAAATTTATATATTTTCCTATATATATATTAAAGACTTTGATCCCTATTGGGCTCATCCGTAC
>CAJDSM010061872.1:0-10707 GCA_903981925.1 Ostrea lurida | reverse complement strand
TTACTAATTTCACCACAGGGGCTCGTCACGAATTGACCCTCTCTATTCTATAATTTAAATATAGAATAGACGGTGTCAAATTTTAATAAAACAAAAAGTTCGTGACGAGCCCCTGTGATTTCACTTCATTAAAATTGATTCCAGGGGCTTATATAAATAGCGTTTCCCAGATCGCTGACGCTCCCCCCGAAGTCGCGCTCCTCCTAACTTGCTAAATTCAAGATCGCACATATGGCCCCGGTCCTACTAGACAGAGAATCCTTGTATGTATCATATCATATTCTGTACAATGATCTCGGAGTCTTTCCAGCATGCTAGGGGAAAGATCGCTTGCTACATGTACATTTAGGTCCGGAGTAGACTGAATGTGCATGCGGAGCACAGGGGCTCGTCACGAACTTTTTGTCTTATTAAAATTTAACACCGTCTATTCTATATTTACAGAATAGAGAGGGTCAATGTGACGAGCCCCTGTGTGCGGAGCGGAGCGTTTGGAATCAGGGGCAGGCAATTCAGTCTACGCCCGGGGAAGCTTATCATGTGACTAGGTGTGTGATCATGTGACAAAGCAAGCATCAGAATGTTGAAAACGTTGCACGTTTTGTTTGTTTTGGTGTTTTTGACATGTTCAGTGCGAAGTAAACGTGCACAACCACACATCTTGTTTATCCTAGCTGACGATTTTGGTTACAACGACATCGGGTATCATGGATCTGAGATAAA
Source organism: Ostrea lurida (assembly GCA_903981925.1). Lineage (NCBI taxonomy): Eukaryota > Metazoa > Mollusca > Bivalvia > Ostreida > Ostreidae > Ostrea > Ostrea lurida. The sequence goes on along the minus strand of CAJDSM010061872.1, from coordinate 9,984 downwards.
AACACCGAACTTGGATAAACTCGCGGGGGAAGGTATCAAGTTGGAGAATTATTACGTACAGCCGATATGTACACCAACACGGAGCCAACTGATGTCTGGGCGGTATCAGGTAAGATGCATTATCTAACGAGCTTAGTTGAGCCTAAAGGTAGTCAAACACTTACAAATGGTACAGAAATTCATGATTTGGTATGTATTTATATGATGCATATATGGTACGTACCAGAGACATGTTATGTCTCTACATACACGTACATAATGTAGCTTTGATTGAAATAATTCATAAGAGGAGATAAAAATTGTTTTTCAGACTGGTTATTAGGACCTTTTGAAATAATCATGTGGGTGCATGGCATACTATTTTGAGGTACAATATTCTGCCCATGCAATATACTATATATATAGTTCTAGTACTACACTCAAGGGTCAAAGTATTATCCGCACTCTATTTTCATATATGAAGTCATTGGAATTAAAACATTTTTTTATGAGCCACTGATATCACATATATTCTACTTGCCGTCATAACTATAAAAGACTACACAAATCCATGCACAATGGCCTAAATTTACAATCTGTTACTATCAATATTTCCTACTGCTGTGTTACAGTTAATCACTGGGGAATCCTCATGTTTTTATGAATTTATATTGAACGTAACTCTTACACATTCATATGTAATTAGCATTAAAAATATGTCCCTATCAATCAAAAATCGACCCACAAAAAATATTAAAAGGAGGCATGGACACGTTCGAACTAAAAAATGTTCAATTTTAGATTTCCAATTTTTAATGTTTACAATGCTCACTTAGGATATTTCTAATGGTCAGCAAAAATTTGAACGTCAATTGTTGAGTTACAAGTGAGATACAGTACCGTACTTTCATTCTTCACTATGTAAACAAGGCCTCGAGCCTTGTTTTTGTTTACATAAAGTTGCCTTCACAGAAAATACCATGTTAAAACAAAATGAGAATGTGAGAAATCACAAGGAACTGTTTTATTTTGTGTTCAGAATGACCTTGTAATCTGAAAAAATCTGCTTTAAACAGAACATATACTAGCATATTCAATGTAGGTAAACAAAAACAAGAATCGAGCCTTGTTTGCATAGTGATGAATGTAGTATGTTACCTACTTGTAACTCAACAAATGACATTCAAACTTTGCTGACCATTAGAATACCCTAAGTGAGCATTGTAAACATTAAAAATGGAAATCAAAATTTGAACATTTTTAGCTCAGAAGTGTCCATGCCCCTTTAAAAATACCATTTAAAGTAACACTTGTCATGATCTTGAGTGAATTCTGCATATATTCTGAAAATTTCACAATGATAACATTAAATATAAAATTTTGTGTGAAGTTTTTAAAATATGAAAGTTGTAATAGATATATAGTGAAAATTAGCAATGGGAAATACTTTGACCCTTAGTTGTACATATATTACTGTAAAGGGGTTTAATTTCGCTGGGCTAAAATTTCGCGATTTTTGTCTTTTAGCATTTCGCTATGGTTTAAATTTCGCGGATAATAACTATTTTAAGCCAGAATCATATACCTAAATACAATGAATAGCACTTAATTCGCTATGGTTTTATTTTCGCGATATTTGATATGATTGCGAATATAGCAAAAATAGAACCCACGCGAATATTTCCCCCTTTACAGTATATATATTCGTGACCATTAAGCTAGGTCATAGGTTATACTTGACACATCTTCGCAAGCCAAGCTAGGGTTTACGATCCTCCACCCCACTTCTCTAAAGGAGGGACGTGGATCATGAATCCTTGGCTAGCGAAGATGTATTTTAATTACTCTTCAAACGTTATTGTTTGGATACTTTAAAGTTAAATTAAAAATGCATAATTAACAAATTAAAATTTTTCTCATTGATTAGATACACACAGGTCTTCAGCATGGTATTATTTGGCCATCCCAGCCAAATGGATTACCCCTAGATAGCCCATTACTGCCACAGAAACTGAAAGAAGCTGGCTATTCAACACATGCCGTGGGAAAATGGCACATAGGTTTCTATAAGAAGGAATACTTGCCCACAAGCAGAGGATTCGATTCTTATTTTGGTATATAACTGTACCGTATTACCATTTTTATATCTATGATGTATCTCCAATTTATGTTGTTTTTATATGAATTAATTGTCAATGAGTAAGTAAAACAATTAATAAAATAGCAGCAACACAAATTAATGAACTTCAGCATTGCTGTTTTTGTTTCACTTATAATCCTTTCTGTCAAAGACAGGATGTAATTGATTCATTCGTTCAGACTTTTTTTATGTGCTCCCTTTGAACAGTGTGATAACATATCATGTCATTATGTTATATACGTGTACTCGATTGCATGGAGTGAGTTATGCGAATAAGTGTTGTTTGAAGCATTTACTTAGCATTCAATATTCAATACTGAGTGGAAAGTAAGCTGCATGTCTATGTATTCAAATTTTCATTTTTAAAAGTTGTATTTCTTACTGAAAATTCATCTGTCAAGACCAGTACGTATTTTAAAAAAAAACCCAAACAAACTTGAAACTCCCTTACATTTGTGCATTTATATGTTTGTAGGATATCTGACTGGTAGTGAGGACTACTTCTCGCATCACCGATGTTATGGCGAGTTGTGTGGAACAGATCTACGAGACGACACCGCACCTGCCAACTTCTCGGGTGTGTACTCCACACACTTGTTCGCACAGAGAGCAGCCGACATTGTCAAAAAACACAACACTGACCAGGTATGTGTATTGTCCTGCAACGTAAATCTAAGTATCATCTTTGTTAGCCAAGTGTTTATGATCCACTGCACTTCTCTCTACAGCATGTTGTGGGCTCTTAATTTCAAGGTTTTTTTTTAACTACATATATTGTGAACTTCATCAAAGGCTACATTTATCATAATTATTGGGAATGTTCGAAGTCTGTGTGATTTAATGGAATTCATTTTCATTCATTAGTATTGTTTTTACTGTTTGACATAATGAAATAATTACAATATTGATTACAACATCATTACAGCCTCTCTTCCTGTATCTACCATTCCAATCAGTCCATGCCCCACTACAAGTACCAGAGAAGTACATACAGCCCTACCGACATATAAAAGATAAACATAGGAGAACTTATGCTGGTATACATGATTATATTCCTTATCTTACTTGAAATGTAAAATCCCATTAAAAATAAACATTAAAGCATTTGATAATTTTAAACATTTAATTTTAATCAGACATACTTTTTTAAAGGAATGGTTTCTGCTATGGATGATGCCATTGGAAATCTGACTGAAGTTTTTAAGCAGAAAGGGATTTGGGACAATACACTGCTAGTTTTTTCAACAGGTATTTTAACGTATATGGTACTTATACATGTACAAAGTACAGTAAAACTTCATTACAAGGAATTGGTACACCTACATTTCAATCCATATGAATGAGATACTGCTTTTGTTTATGTCAGGGATTTTTATTAGTAAGTTGTTAAATTCTAGATATTGATAATTAAAAATCATCTTTGTTGATGCTCGTGAAATGCACAATATCCATGCATTTCTCATAGCTGTAGTTGATGCATTGTTAGGGAACTACATTATTGAGTATGTGTGTACCATGTACATTGCATATGAGTTATTTTAAAGAGGGGCAGAAATGGCTCTCATCCCACCATGTTCTTACAGTCAGTGTTTTTGAACTCTCTACATTTAGATAATGGAGGCCAAATCCATGAAGGAGGAAACAATTATCCTCTAAGGGGATGGAAAGCTTCTCTGTGGGAGGGAGGAATGCATGGAGTAGGGTTTGTTCACGGTCAGATGTTGAAGAGAAAGGGGGTCATTTCAAAAGATCTAATTCATGTCACTGACTGGTTCCCAACCCTTGTATCGTTGGCTGGTGGTAATTTGAATGGAACAAAACCACTGGATGGTGTTGATCAATGGAAAACTTTAAGGTAGAACCATAAATATGAAATTTGTACGCTTTAAATCTTTGATAAAGCATTTTGTTTTCATGATGCAAGGCTTACCAAGTTTTAAAATACAAATTGAAATTTTGAGAGAATAAGAAATGATGACAAAGATATTTTAGAATAATTTTTCCCAACATTATGTAATCTACATTAAAGTAATTGTGCTGCAAAGGGATAGAACATTTAAACTTACAGTAGTACTGAGAAATGATTTGTTTGCAGTGAAGGATCAGTAGTGAACCAAAGGAAAGCCATTCTACACAACATTGACCCCCTTTACACACCGCGAGGACTAAGGCTTCCCAATAGTCCATTTGACAACAGGATACGAGCAGCTTTAAGAATGGGTGACTGGAAGCTGATAACTGGCAATCCAGGTAAAGTATTGATCTGTCAAAAATCAATCTAATCTAATTAAAATTATATCCTTTGATCCGCTCACGTATATCAGTACCTTGCTGTAGGCGAATATAGCGTAGAGCGGCGGACCAAAGCGACTCTCAATCTTTAATTAGATTGGTCACAAAATATTTCAGCTTCACGAGATACCACCAGACTTCCTGGTAACAATTGCCACAAATTTAGACCTTATAGATGTTATATGTTTAGTCGGTATCTTCAGGAACCTAAGGACCTCTCATTGTGTCAATACACTACCTATACAGACGGGGTTTTTGACACTATTCTTTCATTACAGTAAGAAACCTCGTTGTCTCGATGGACCATGACAAAAAAGTTGAGAAATCCATGGAATTACGAAATATATCACACGGTCAAAATTACCAAAGATCAAAGTAGAGTTCGAGGACCTCCAAATCATGTTCGGATCACTATCAATCAGTATTCAGATATCAACGGTGTTGGAGATATCAAAGTTCAATATGATTATATAAAAACATAATCTCTGCAACGTTCTTCATGAGGAGCTACTGGTGACAGAACATTCAACAAATTTTTCTTGCCTCAGGCATGGCTAGCTGTGTGCAACCAAGCCTCTCATACACTAAATAGAATTCTACTGATTGAGCAAATGATAAATCATGAAACATACATATTCTATTGAGGACATTGTGAAATAGTTGACCGTCTTCATATGGAGTGAAATATTCTCCAAGAGGGACGCGTTTAAACAACATGATTACACTCAATCAAATCACATGATTTGTTAGGTCCAAGGACTAATAATATAGTTATTCAACACTATAAATTAACGTATAAGATATCGTACTAGTTCAACAGTGTATATTCAAGTTTCAATATTCAAATGCAATATTCTTAGCAAAGAAGTCAGATTAACCCTTGCTAGGAAATGGAGAGTTGGTATTCCACTACACCCTACATGATAATAGCAGCAACGTGGAAACGCGATTACGTTACGGTCTGCCCATAAAGAAATGCAGTGTTGATCTGGTGTAAAATTACACCTCAACATTCACTATGCAATTTTATTGTAAATCTTAACACCGGACACCATACTTGCCGTTGCCTGTGCGTGTGCAACGTGGGTATCATCTAACTTCTCCTCACATACTAAATACCTCGTAACGATCAGCCTGATGATTACGTAACACTCTATATGTTTCTGGAAACAAAACAGCCCTTCTCTATACTTCCAAAGTTTCAATATGCGGTGACCAGCGAGACTTTAATTAATATTCAACAAAGTATGAAATTTCTACATGAAAATTAGCAGAGCAAGCAAGGCATACTCTTTCTGAAATGTAAAATCAATAACGACACATATGACAGCCTCCGACAGAATTACCGGAGTATGCCCAACAGGTCATTAATTAGATACAGTGCGCTTAAAGATCATAAGTAAAAGTGTTGACACCAACACCTTTCAAAAAATATAACATAAATGCAGAATCTATATTACCAAACATTGTTAACTGATGTAGCAGGTATCGTGGAAACTGGCGCATTGTTCACGGCGTATTAAGCCCATCTTATATGCAAATGAGAAGTCATTGATATAGTTGCAGAAAAGGGAGCGATTCAGTCCGATATAATGTAATATTACATATTGTCGATAATGGAATATCGAGATTTGAGAGTGATCGAAATTACTAAGGAAAAGTGTTGTATAATAATTTCACGTGAAATTTTAATGTATACATATTTATTCTTCTGTAGCTCATAGCTAAAATAAGACTACAAAGGGACTTTATTGAAACTTTTCCCTTCATATTGAACTTCAACCGAAAACTTATGACGCAATTTTACATTTGAGTCAAGAGCGCGAAGACAGTGGAAGTACATTTAGTACATACTACGATTTTTTCGGGAACTTAATCCCTAGCTACGAAGCAGAAATACCTCTTCTAAAAAAAACGGTTTGGCTGTTTACATCGCTGACCCTAAGAATGAGGATGTGTCGGACCACATGCCCATGTGTGATGCAGATGTCTTGTCTCCTTGTACGAGAAACAACCAGCAGCAGCCGTGTACATTCACCAGCGGAGTCCCAAGGCTGATCCAAAATCATGGGGATACTGAGGACCATCGCAAGTCAGTGAAAAGATCTTAGGCTAATTCTTCTGTGAGTTCCTTGTTCAGGTAGGTTCTTAGTTATACCTGATTAAAGAAGAAAATATTTTGAAACGATTATGTTCAAGCATGACCAAGTGAGCTTTATCTGATCACAATTTTGTACAAATCAGAATCAGTGGCATTTGTTGTCGCTCTTAAACTTTCCGCATTTTTTTTTATCTTAGTCCAAGAATCCATGAACCAATCATAAACAACTAAACTTGTATACAATACCATGGGTAAAGGAGATTCAAGTCTAGTACTCAAATCGAAGCGACCAGGCTCTCATCGGGAAGATAATCACGAAAATGCACCTTATAGGGGTTGCTCTATCATTAAAACTAGAAGCTGGAAATTATAATGAAAGCTTCCTGAACATATAAGTGAAGATTCCAAAGGTTCTGTTCAAATCATGGACCCCTAGGAGAGGGTGGGGCCACAATAGGGTGAATCAAAGTTCTTTCATTTGAATACATATTAGGCGGGAATCTATTTTTCAAAGAACTCTGACCAGACTAGTGCAGATTAACTGAAAGTTGTCAACTTGATAGAGTAATACTCCAGTTAATGTACAAATCGATGTGTCCAAACGGACTAGGTAGGGGCCAACAAGTAGGAATCAAATTTACATGTACTTGATAGTTGCGCCAATATATAGGAACATCTTTTAGTAGAACACCCCGTTAATTATCAAAAAAACTTGACACAATTATACTTTAGTGCAAGGATTATCAAGTATTGTTCAAATTAAGGCCATATCCCTTCAGAGGGGATATAATAAAAAATTCAAAAATAGCGGTGAGGTCATTTACAAATTTTTCTTTTCAAGAACCACTGGCGTCAACAAAAACTTGAATACATGAAAATTTTTGCCTGACATAGGTATGTTTAGTCTTCAAGACCGATAATGCCAATAGAACATAGTCAAGACTTCTGGGAAAGTGGCCGGCTTTGAAGGGATCAAACTTCTTGATATCCTAATTATGAGAAAAAATTCCTATATTTTTAAAGAATTTCTAATTCATCTTAATATATATCTCTTGAACTATATAATAGAGCAGGAGAAAGGTATATTGTGGCTTTTACATTTTACGCAAGCCATTTTATTCATTGTGTCGTGACCTTGACCTGAGAAGTTTACTACTTCAAGGAAAATTACAGCACACATTTCCTGAACTATGGTACCTTTTATTCATAATCTAGCTTTCAACTTTGACCTGGAACTCAGTTACAAAGTGTGGGTGGGGGGGGCCTACTTTTAACAACGGCAGATCTTTTGGGTTGATATCTAAACTACTTTTAGAGGGCTTTTCTTATGGCAAGATTCTATCTACTTATAGTTGGAACTTGTGGGCTTGGGATTACTACTTTTATAAGATATATAACCATATTCAAATATTTTGCTATTTTGGAACCGTATTTATATTTCTGATATAATATAAAGATTGATGAAAAATTCTTCTAAAATCACGACTGCTGAACCGATATCCAGTGCCAAGGTCATCATGTGAGCATGTGGCCCATGGGCTCATGTCGATGAGAAAGTCAGAAACTTTATTTTTGCAGTTGTTCTTGTTGACAGGAAAATTATAGGGTCATGATTGATGTTGTTTTACTCGATTGATGATGACTCTAGATATTTGATTCAGTTGTAATTCTCTTTGTTTTCTTGTATATAAGTTATATCTTTTAATTAAAGATTGGTCCTCGCCACATCATTTAATGTTGGATAAACATGAAATAGTCAAAAGTAAAGGGCTGCTTCAATTTTTATATTTTAACTCAGTAACAATTGACATTTTTCCTTGCCAGTTACTTGTTTACATTAAGGTAGCCCCTACACAAAGCTCTGCTATCTTATAACCTACGAACGTCACAAAGATGGCTTTGAATAGTTGTGAATAACTTCGTTTTATCAATTGATTGTATAACTTCAACTAGCTCAGTATGTAACAGTATCGGATTGTATCCACCGGTTCGATTCGAATCCGTACTAGAACTTTTGTTTCATGAATTACTGCGAGCAAATTTGTCTGAACAATCATGTTTTTTAGGTCCTGGTAAACTCAAGGTGCCCTAATTGACAATTGGTTTTCGTGCGGTTCGCGGTACCGTCGTGCGTTAACAAATTGACACATTTTTAACTAGCTCTGCATAACTACCAGTCCAATTCTTTTCAAATTGTAGAGATCTTTCGGGACGAAGGCGGCACTAAATTGTAAATTCATGTCCTCTTGGTGCAAGAGACCCCCCCCCCCCCCGGGGCCCTTGGGGTGGGGTTAAAACTGGCCCCAATATGACAAATTTTCAAAATCTGTCTCTTCAAACGCACGATTGTTTGAGAGAACAGCCAAATTGCCATAGTTGATGTACGAGCAGGAAGGCTTCTACCAAATTGTAAAGTTTGGTGATCCGGGGGTAGGAGTTACTCGGACCTAGGAGGGGGCAAGCTTAGGTACATAGCGGATTTATGTAAACACTTGAAAGCATCTTTTCAATGCTATGATATTAATGTGAAATAGAATGAATATTTGGAATGAGAATGGGAGCTTTATCAAATCTTCACCCCCCGCAACAAGTTGGGGGGGTAGTTACTGGACTCAGGTGTCTGTCCATCCGTCTGTAGACATAAAATGTATTCCCAGACTTTTGTGTTAGCTTTCCCACCTAGATTCACCATATCATGATATGTCCTATCATGGACAAAGGTGTTCCGTATTGGAATTTGGAGTCAAAAGGTCAAGTGCACTGGACATCAAAGTAGAATTTGGTTTCGGGTTCAGAGCATTATCCTTCTCTAGAGTCACTCTTCATACCATATATGCTCAATAAGCAAAGATGTTCCATTATTGAATTTTAGGTCAAAATGTCAAAGGTCAAGCTCACTGACATTAGTGCAATTATGGTTTTCATAGAAATCGTGAGACTTATTCGTGTGAGATTGAAATTAATCTATTGGTGTATCATGAATAGAATACATAATGCATGCATTATATTGAAAATATTTAACAGTGTGAATAATAATCACTTTGTAGTTGAGACTTAAGAAATGCCAAATATGAGATTCCTGTGTGGGGCTATTCGATTAACTCAGGGTGCGTCTAAGGCGTGGGCCTCTTGTTTATATTTATACAATTTATATTTCCCCACCATTTCACGTGTTATAAATATTACTATATCATCGTATCTTTCATAATTGATCATAATGTGCTGCTTTTGAGAAACTTTTCCAGATGTAGTGGGCCACCTTTAATACATGACAACAAATTTCAAGTTGCGATACACATGTCATATTTCAAATTTTAGAAGGTGTTTCCAGAAAGATCTTGTGTGAAATGATTGACATGCTCTGTTGTTTTGTTGTCTCAGTCATAGTACGCGCACTTCATGAAGACATCAATCTTTAACAAGAGCACTTTGTTAAGGTAACTTTTTCGTTGCTTTTGACTTTTTTATACAT